>CAUYSK010053763.1:0-97192 GCA_963575035.1 Avahi laniger | reverse complement strand
AACCCAGCTTTCTTCCTTGGAATTACTAAAAATAGGAACTGCTCTGTTCCTCAAGTCCTATAAACTGAAACTAGATGAATTTTAAGGAACAAGCCTTATGCCTGACGTATGAGCCACATGGAGAGTTCACCAAACCACCCAATGCCGTAAGCAGACACATTCAAACTGCAAACCAGGATGAGAAGTTGATGTTTTCATGCTTTTCCTCAAGATGTCAGGGCAAAACTCCATATCATAGTGAGACTTCTATCCCCCCTTAATAGTACCTTTTTCACTTGGCAGGATAAGGGTGTAATTGAAATTTTACAATCAGCTGGGTGCAGTGGCTCATGCCTGTAATCCCAGCTGCTTGGGAAGCTGATGCAGGAGGATTGCTCAAGTCCGGGAGTTTGAGGCTGCTGTGAGCTATGATTGTGCCATTGCACTCCAGCCTGGGTGACAGAACAAGACCCTGTTTCTAATAAAATAAAGAAATTTTATAATCAGTAGCTTCTGCTGGTAACTTGACAAAACCTGACATAAGAGATCCTTTAGTATCCATTGGTTAAATAAGGAAATGGCTGTGCTGTTGCTAATACTGCATGCTATACCTGCATGCTTCCCCTCTGGGGAAGTTGAGATCCATATACCCAGATTTTCAAAATGGGCCACATGGTTACAATAGGTCTCATTTAATTCCCTATGGTCATTTAATTTATTCAATTGGTTGCCTTTAAGTGTAGGTTCATGGCTCAAAACTATTGTACAAACTGGGATTGTTATTATTAATTTTACTTTGTATTTTCCCTTTTTAAACTTTGTTACTTTTTAAATTTTTGCAAAAGTACAACTCCAAACAGAATAATGCTGGCCCATCACTTTGAGATGATGACAAAAGACTACCAAACACACAAAATTGAACTTAATAATGGATTCCCAATAGACCTAGCCTTAGAGCCACACTCTTCAAACCTCCCTTGTTACTCAAATGTGATTAAAAGGATTTTGACAATGACTCCTAGTTGCCAGTCACTCCTTCCAACATGGGACGAGAACAGCAATCCAGGACAAGTATTTCTTGGCACCAAGGGACATCAAAACCAAGGGATCACTGATGCTTTTTGAGAAAGATCTTGATCAAAAGGGGGAAATGGGCAAGTTGTCAGAATCAAAGTGGAGTCACTTGTGTTAAAAACAAACAAACAAAATCTTGACAAATAGAGCCAGGGAAGTCTATAAAGAGAGGGTTCTTATGTTTGTACGTCTGACAATAAAAATTGTCACAAAAGACTCTGCAAAAAACACAACCTTGGATAAAGGCCATTGCAACTTACACAAAAAATACTTCTATGAGGACATCTGCCCTGCAGCTGCCTGTCCAGCCTCAGTGGGGCATCACCCTCATTGTTGATCTTTGTAGCCAAGGGTAATCATTTCAAAACAATTATGTAATCCTCTTCATTTTTCCTTTAAAACCCTTTGCCTTCCTTTACCTACGTGAATATGCACGTAGTTTACTATGGCATGCGTATTTTCATTGCAATGCCCTTTTCCCAAATAAACATTTTTCTCTTTACAGAGCCTCTCTCTGTTCTTTAGGATGACAAACTCAACAAAAAGTAATAATAAAACATGTTCCCCTGTACTGTGTTTGCTTCATAACTTTGGGTATGCTTTCATACATCATGTTTTAGACTATTGGATTTTTTTATTTTTTTTTTTTAGATACTGGAATCTACTTTTGCCATCACCAGCCAAGAAGATACAACAAGGCTTCCCTCCAAGGTGAGGACTCAGCTATTGAAAGACATTTTGTCAAGAGCAATTTTTTTTCCAAGATCTCTACCAAAGATTGTCCCCTGGGCAGGATGCAGCTTTCTTCAGACAGTTAAGAACATACCACAGGATGCTCTACTAACTCTTTATCATTAAGCCCCATGGGCCAGGTTACCTGCCATTGCTTTAATGCTCCCAACGTAAATGGCCCTGAGCCACCTGAACTGAAAGTTGGATGAAACATTCCTTTGAAATACCTGCTCGTTCCAGGCCTCGCCAAGGACCCCTAAATATTAGCTTGAGTCCCAACAAAGAGAAAAGGTCCAAACTCTCCCCTTGGTTAATGATTTGCACAAACCAAGCTGTCTCAAACCTATAATTCCAGATTTAATTGTTTTTTCACAAGATTTTGTTCTATGTGAAAGCGAAGTACCTGCAGGGAAGGAGAATAAGAACTTTTGCTGAACACGTAGCACGTTTTGCGCACTCTACATATTAGGTCATTTGGTCCTTCCCATAGCCCTGGGACGGTGAGTAATGGCTCTGCGTCACAGATAAGCACCCAGGGACTTCAGGAAATGAGTGGCCACCCAACACCATATTATAAGTAAAGGATGGAATCCGGTTTGAACTCAGGTGGGCTAAAGTTCTATTTTTCTCTAAGAGGCATATTTTTCTTTGCCAACCTCAACAATGAAAGACAGAAAGATAATAAAAGAAATGGAGTGACTGCTCACTTAAGAGGCTGTTGCTAGAGTCTCTAGGACCAGGTCACTGGGAAAATTCTACTGTTTTTCATGAATTACCATAATTCATCCTCTTCTTTCTATTGCCTGATTTGTTGTTCGATCCCAGACTGTGCTAAAGTTTTGAAGTGAAAAAGTGGCTGAGAGTCAAGTGCTCACACCTCCCATCAAATGCCTCTCCTGATGTGCCTGCTTCAAACATAATGGGGGAAATAAATGCACGAAAGTTTCACACAATGATTCGACTACACTCTAAATACAATCTTCTGTTTGTGCCAGAGTAGACTAATTCACATGGACTCAAAAAAGTCTTGGAGATGATAGGTTCTTGGAAAACGAGACCCTAGGCTTCTGGAAGCTAAAAATGCTGGCGGTAATACTGATGGCACTTGGTACTCCTATCTCCCTACCCCTCCTAAAAGAGCCCAGGGTTGTTGGAGTTGGGAATCCAATAAAGGGTGGGCCAGTGTGATAAAAGGTGGGTGACAGCCCCATTCCTCACCTAGAGAACCTTCCTAGCCTTTTCCCATTCACCTCCAGTAAAGCATGCCCCTCAACTTAGATTTCAACATGGAGATTGTGGTTCCACCTTGACTGAATACTGGAATGGGTTTTGTTGCCTACTGGGAGTTGACGGTTTATCTTCAGAGCCAGGATGTGTATGGGCAGCATGGAGCAGCATGAAAACCACAAAAATGCCTTTGAGATTCAACTTAATCTTGAGGCTGTAAGAGCAACTGCAGTGGTGATGGGGCTTTTGTTTACTCTGCAGAGCGGAGGCTTCCTTAGAGAAAACTGACAAATTTGAAAATGGAATAAAAATAACATTTCTCAGTAAGTTTTTATTTCTTACTCTTCATTATTTGGTTCAAAGAATTTTTGAATTTTATTCCAATTCTTTTCACTTTGTTTGTCAAGAGAAATAGAATCATACCAAGAAAAACTTCACCAATATATCCTTTTCATATCACAAATTCTTTTCTCAGTGTTGGTTTTTCTTAAAGGAATGAAAGTAATTTTATTTGTTATTGTAGTTGTCAAGTACTTCCAGGTGACATGTTTTTTCCCCCAAAATATGCATTTTCTGATCTACCTGATTGCAAGACTTAAAATGTCATGCATCAAGTGGCATCTTGTCTAAAGTAAGATTTCATGTTCTTGCTAAAGATGTTACTATTAATATAAATATCCCTCCAAGAACCATGCAATAGAGAGCAAACAATAGAGAGAGTAAACAAGAAATGATTTTCTAATTTTGTTAGGCTTATGTTTTGGATTAGGAAAGAGATTGGGTCGATTAATGGTTTTATTTCATTTTTATTGCAAATGAGAATGAAAAAGGAACATATTTCCATGGGATTCTACTTGAATGAATTCAAAGAAAGTTCATTAGTGGGAGTTTTGTATTTGGCAAAGGTATGACATGTCCCCATAGAGGTGATGACCTGCTGTTATTCAAAAGCCCCTGCCCTTTGAGTGAACAGGGCTGGCCTGAGGCTAAGTGGAGATCTCTCCATGTGTCTTTTAAGTTTCAGAGGCTGGGGTTCTGTCAGAAGCTTATGCTAGAAACAATTTTTGTCCACCAGATTCTAAGTAAAGAGGATATGCCATCCAGTGTAGGTGATAATTAAGATCGTTTCCAACTGAGACAGTCCACAACTACACCAGTGTGAGCCAGCTCCCAGAGCCTTGCAGCATTTCTTGACATTGCCTTCCATGAAGAGCTCTGTATTTCCCATACACTGTTCTTCACACACGTGTGACCTGCCGAAATCTTTGACACACCCCGTAGCCCTGTTTTTGACAGTTGCCTTCATCTCCCCAAGCTCCAATTTCCTCCTCTGCAAATGAGGGAAATGTTTATAACTTGTTACAAGCTCTTCCAACCCTAAAACATTGAGAACATTAAGAGAAAGGTTAAAAATCAATGTCTCTAAAAAAAACTCTGAGGTTTCTCTCATTGAGGGCAAAGGTATGCCTGGCAATCATTTATTGTTTGTCTCAAAACTTTGTGAACTTTCTTCTTTTTTTTTTTAATTTGTATATGTTTATGGAGTACAAGTGCAAGTTTGTTACATGCATAGATTGCATGATGGTCGGGTCAGGGCTTTTAGGTGTCCTCCACCTAAATAATGTACATTGTGCCCATTAAGTAATTTCTCATCATCCACCCTCCACCCCCTTAACCTTCCCAGTCTCCACTGTCTATCATTCTACTCTGTACGTCCCTGTGTACACATTTTTTACCTCCCACTTATGGGTAAGAACATGATATTTATCTTTCTGTGACTGGCATGTTTAAGATACATGTATGTTGCTGCAAAAGACATTATTTCATTCTCTTTCATGGCTGAAAATAGTATTCCATTGTATATATATACCACCTTTTTCTTTTTTACTATTTTTTTGAGACATGGTCTCACTTTATCATCCAAATTGGCTTCAAATTCCTGGGCTCAAGCAATCCTTCCACCTCAGCCTCCTGAACTACAGGCCCACACTACCATGCCCAGCTAATTGTTTTAGAGATGAAATCTCACTATGTTACCCAGGCTGGTCTCAAACTCCTGGCCTCAAGTGATCCTCCTGCCTCTGCCTCCCAAGTAGCTGGGATTACAGGCATCAGGCACTGTGCCTGGCTACTGCAGTTCAGTCCAATCATCCGTTGATGGACACTTAGATAGTTTTCATATCTTTGCTATTGTGAATAGTGCTACAATAAACATGCAAGTGCAGGTATCCCTGTGATATACTGATATATTTTTTTCTTTTGGGTAGATACCTAGTGGAATTGCTGGATGGAATGGTAGTTCTATTTTTAGTTGTTTGAGAAATGTCCATTCTGTTTTTCATAGAATTTGCATTAATTTACATTTCTACCAACAGTGTTTAAGGGTTCCCTTTTCTCCACATCCTGGCCAATATGTTATTTTTTGTTGTTTTTTTGTTTTTTATTTTTTTGACACAGGGTCTTGCTCTATTGTCCAGGCTAGAGTGTAGTGACACAATCACAGGTCACTGTAACTTCCAATTCCTGGCCCAAAGTGATCCTTCTGCCCCAAGTGATCCTTCTGCCCCAAGCCTCCCAAGTAGTTAGGACCGCAGACGCATATCACCACACCCAGCTGGTTCTATTTTCAATTTTTTTTGTAGAGATAGGGCCTCCCTGTGTTGCCCAGGCTGGTCTCAAACTCCTGGCCTCAGGGAATCCTCTATCGTCAGCCTCCCAAAGTGCTGGGATTACAGGCATCAGCCACACACCAGGCTAGGCCTTTTTGTCTTTTTAATAGCCATTCTGACTGGGGTAAGATATCTCATTGTGGGTTTTTTTGTTTTTTTGTTTGTTTTTGAGATAGCATCTCACTCTCTTGCCTGGGGCAAGTGCCATGGCGTCAGCCTAGCTCACAGCAACCTCAAACTCCTGGGCTCAAGCAATCCTACTGTCTTAGCCTCCCGAGTAGCTGGGACTACAGGCATGAGCCACCATGTCCGGCTAATTTTTTCTATATATATTTTTAGCTGTCTAATTAATTTCTTTCTATTTTTGATAGAGACGGGGTCTCGCTCTTGCTCAGACTGGTCTCAAACTCCTGAGCTCAGAACGATCCACCCGCCTCGGCCTCCCAGAGTGCTAGGATTACAGGCGTGAGCCACCGTGCCTGGCCTCATTGTGGTTTTAAGTTGCATTTCTCTGATGATTAGTGATGGTGAGGTGAGCATTTTTTCATATACTTGTTGGACATTTGCATATCTTTTTTTGAAAAGTGCCTTTTCATGTCCTTTGCCCATTTTTTAACGGGATTATTTGGGGTTTTGTTGCTGTTGAGTTGTTTGAGTTCCTGGTATATTCTGGATGTTAGTTCCCTGTCAGATGAATAGTTTGCAAATATTTTCTCCCATTCTACAGGTTGTTCACTCTGATGATTATTTCCTTTGCTGTACAGAAGCTTTTTATTTTAATTAAGTCCCATTTGTCTGTTTTTGGTGCTTTCGAGGTGTTAGTCATAAATTCTTTGCCTAGACCAATGTCCAGAAGTTTTCTCTAAGTTTTCTTCTAGTATTTTTATAGTTTCACATCTTACATTTAAGTCTTTTATCCATCTTGAGTTGATTTTTGTATCTGGTGAGAGATAGGTGTCCAATTTCATTCTTCTGCATATAGCAATACAATCTTCCCAGAACCATTTATTGAAAAGGGTGTCCTTTCCCCAGTGTATGTTCTTACGGGCTTTGTCAAAGATCAGTTGGCTATAAGTATGTAGCTTTATTTCTGTGTTCTCTATTCTGTACTATTGGTCTATATATTTGTTTTTATATCAGTGCCATGCTGTTTTGGTTACCATAGCCTTGTAGAATAAGTTGAAGTCAAACAATGCGATACCTCCAACATTGTTCTTTTTGATTGGGATTGCTTTGGCTTATTTGGGCTCTTTTTTGGTTTCATATGAATTTTTGGATTGTTTTTTCTGTATCTGTGAAAAATGACATTGGTATTTAGATAGGGATTGCATTGGCTCTCTAGATCACTTTGGGCAGCATGGTCATTTTAATAATATTAATTCTTCCAATCAATGGGCATGGTATATTTTTCCATTTGTTTGTGTCATCTACAATTTCTTTTATCAGTGTTTTGTCATTTTTCTTATAGAGATCTTTTCACCTCCTTGGTTTAATTTACTTGTAGGTATTTTTTATAGGTATTAAAAATGGGATTGTCTTCTTGATGTTGTTCTCAGCTAGATCATTATTGGTGTATAGAAATGCTACTAATTTTTGTACATTAATTTTGTATCTTGCAACTTTAATAAATTCATTTATCAAATATAATAGTTTTTTGTGAGATATTTAAGTTTTTCTAGATATAAAATTATAACGTCAGCAAACAGGGACAATTTGACTTCCATTTTTCCAATTTGGATGCCTTTTATTTCTTTCTTTTACCTAATTGCTTTGGCTGGGACTTACACTACTATATTGAATATGAAAAAAAATGAGTACACTTGTCTTGTTCCAGTTCTTAGAGGAAATGCTTTCAACTTTTCTCCATTCAGTATGATGCTGGCTATGGGTTTGTTTTATGTGGCTTTTTTTTTTTTTCTTTTTTTTTTGAGATATGTTACTTCTTCAACACGTAGTTTGTTGAGCACTTTTACCATGAAGGGATGCTGAATTTTATAGAATACTTATTCTACATCTATTCAGATTATTATATGGTTTTTGTCCTTGATCCTGTTCACATGACATATTTATTGATTTGTGTATGTTGAACCATCCTTGCATCACTGGCATAAAACCAACTTGATTATGGTGTATTATTTGTTTGATGTGCTGCCAGATTCAGCTTGCTAGTATTTTGTTGAGGATTTTTTCATCTATGCTCATGAGGTTTGTAGGTTTTCTTTTTTGTTGTTATGTCCTTGTCTGATTTTGTTATCAGGTGATACTGGCCTCAGAATGAGTTAGGGAGAATTCCCTCCTCCTTGATATTTGGAACAGTTTCAGGAAGATTGATATTAGTTCTTTGTTGTACATTTGGTAAAATTTGACTGTGAAACCATCTAGTCCTGGGATTTTCTTTGTTGAGAGACTTTTTATTATGGATTTAATCTCACTACTCATTAATGTTGTGTTCTGGTTTTTTATTTCTTACTGATTAAATTTTGGGAGGTTATATGTTTCCAGGAATTTATCCATTTCCTCTAGGTTTTCTTGTTTGTGAGCATATAGTTGTTCATAATAGTCTCTGATGATCTTCTGTATTTCTGTGGCATCAATTGTAATGTGTCCGTTTTCATTTATGATTTTACTTATTTGGGTCTTCTCTCTTCTTGATTAGTTTAGCTAGCAGTTTATCAACTTTTTTATCATTTCAAAGAACCAACTTTTCATTTCATTGATCTTTTGTATTATTTTTTAAATGCTATTTCATTTAGTTCTGCCCTGATCCTTGTTATATCTTTTCTACTGCCAATTTTGGGTTTGGTGTGTTTTTCCTTTTCTAGTTCCTTGAGGTGTGTTAGATTGTTAAGTTGTAATCTTTCTACTTTTTTGATGTAGGCATTTAATGCTCTAAACTCCCCTCTTAGCACTGCTTTCTCTATATCCCACAGGTTTTCATATGTTGTGTTTTCATTTTCATTAATTTCAAAAATTTTTCAATTTGCTTCTTAATTTCTTTGTTGACCTAGTGGTTGTTCAGGATCATGTTGTTTAATTTCCATGCATTTTTATAATTTCCAAAGTTTCTTTTGGTATTGATTTCTAGTTTTATTCCACTGTGCTCTGAGACAATACTTGATATGATTTAGATTTTTAAAAATTTGTTGAGAATTGTTTTGTGGCCTAACATGGTCTATCTCAGAGAGTGTCCTATGTGCTGATGAAAATAATGTATATCCTACAGTTATTAGGTAGAATGTTCCAAAAATGTCTGTGATGTCCATTTGTTCTAAAGTCCAGTTTGTCCAATGTTTGATTTTCTGTCTAGATGATTTGTCTAACACTGCAAGTGGGTACTGAACTCCCTGACTACTATTATTTTATTGTTGTTAATCTTTCTTTATCTTTTTTTTTTTTTGAGACAGACTCTCACTCTGTCACTCCAGCTAGAGTGAAGTGTTGCCATCATAACTCACTGGAACCTCAAACTCCTGAGCTCAGGCAATCCTCCTGCCTCAGCCTCCTGAGTAGCTGGGACAACAGATGTACACCACAATGCCTGGCTAATTTTTTCTATTTTTAGTAGAGACAGGGTCTTGCTGTTGTTCACGCTGATCTCAAACTCTTGAGATCAAGCAGTCCACCCACTTCAGCCTCCCAGAATGCTAGGATCACAGGCATGAGCCACCATGCCTGGCTTATCTTTAAGTCTAGTAATATTCACATCATGAATATGGGAACTCCAATGTTGTATGTATACATATTTAGAATTGTTATATCTTCTTGCTGAATTAGCCCCTCTGTTATTATATAATTATCTTGTCTTTTTTTAGTGGTTTTTACTTACTCTGTTATCTGATGTAAGTATAGCTACTCCTGCTTGCTTTTGGTTTCCATTTGCATGGAATATCTTTTTCCATCCCTTTAGTTTCAGTCTATATGTGTCTTTACAGCCAAGGTAACTTTTTTTGTAAGCAGCATATAGTTGTATCATGTTTGTTTATCCATTCACTCTGTACCATTTTAGTAGAGCATTTAATCCATTTATGTTCAAAGTTACTATTGCTATGTGTGGTTTTTTTTTCCTGTCATATTATTAAGTCTCTTCTAGTTTTTTTTGTAAACTATTTCTTTTTTTCTTTTTCTCTAGTTGTCATTGTGGTTTGGTATAATTCTGTAATGGAACCATTTGATTTCTTTCTCTTCCTCCTTTTTGTGATTACTTTACCAGTGAGTTTATACTTTCATGTATTTTCAGGGGGGTGAATGTCATTCTTTTGCTTCTAAGTTTAGGACTTTCTTGAACATTTTTTGTAGGACTGGTCAAGTAGTTACAAATTCTGTCAGCATTTGCTTCTCTGGGAAAGACTTTATTTTTCCTTCACTTATGAAAGTTAATCTTGCTGAATATAGAATTCTTGGTTGACAGGTTTTGTTGTTTTTTTTTTTCTTTCAGAACACTGAATATATCATTACATTCTCTTCTGGCCTGTAGGTTTTCTGCTGAGAAATCCACTGTTTGTCTGATGGGATTTCCTTTATAGATGACTGGACACTTTTGTTGATTTTAGATTTTGTTTTTTCACTTTGACTTTAGACAGTCTGATTATAATGTGCTATGGCAAAGTCCTTTTGCATTGTATTTGGGGATTACTGAGCTTCCTGTGTCTGGACATCTAAATCTCTGCCCAGACTTGGGAAGTTTTCATCTATTATTCTATTAGATTTTTTTAAGCCTTGTGATCTCTCTTCACCTCCTGGAATACTGATAATTCATAAGTTCAGTTGCTTGTAGTCCCAAATATCTTGAAGATTTTGTTCATTTTTTGAAGTATCTTTCTTTATTTTTATCTGACTGGATTATTTCAAAAGACCTATAATTGATTTTTAAAATTCTTTTTCTTTCTTGGTCTAGTCTATTGTTGAAGCTTTTGGATGTATTTTGTATTTCCTTCAATGAAATTTTTCAGTTCCAGAATTTTTTTTTAAGATATCTATCTCACTGGTAAACTTCCTGTTCATATCCTGAATTGATTTTCTGAGTTCTTCGGATTGGTTTTTAGATTTCTCTTGTTATCTCATTGAGCTTCTTTGAAATCAGTATTTTGAATTCTATATCTTGGATTTTGAGGATTTCTTTTTGGTTAAGATCTGTTGCTGGAGAATTATTGTGTTACTTTGAGGATATCATACTACCTTGATTTTTTATGTTTCCTGTATCTTTACATTGATTTCTGCACATCTGATTTAACAGTCACTTCTTATTTTTGAATTTACTTTTGTTGGAGGGGATATTTTCCTGAGCATGGTGACTATGATGTTGGTTTAATATAGCCTTTTGGCTTTGCTTCTTGGTGTGTGCAGTAGTGAAGACTCTGTATGATTCATTTGTCTATAAATAACATTAGTTGTATCTGTGGTTTCCTTGGTGTGTTAGGGTGCAATTATTGGTGGAGGCTGTGGTTAAGTTGTGCTGGGGACTGGCATCCCTTTGGGCCCATATTCAGGTTTCAGTAGTAGTGATGGTGGGCTAAGCGTATCTATCCTTGTGCCTTGGGTCAGTGAATGCTGGCACCTATGTAGGAAGTTCCAGGAAGACCAAGTCTTGGTCCTCCAGGTGGCTTTCTCAGACGCTAGTCATAACAGCAGTCTACTGAGTGAGTCAGAGGACTCTTGAGCTCCCAGGCAGCCAGTGTGGCATGGGCGATGGTGGTGAAATGGTCTTCTTGGTTCCAAGGGATGTGTACTTGAGTTGGCAATGGTTGCAGTGGGCTGTGTGGGTGGGTCTCCAGACCAGGAGGAGGTGCTTATAGATAGGAGTCAGCAGAGGTGGTGGTGGGGTATTTATGTCCAACGTCTGTTTCCTGGGAGAAGTGCTTGGGTGTGTCAGGTGGTGGATTGGGTTGTGGAACCCCCAGGACCCTGGATCCCATACTCTGTCTCAGAGTGGGGAGTGAAGCCAGATAGAGCTGGACCAAGCAAGCTTGCACTCACGCCCTCCAGTGATGAGTGCATGCACCAGCCATGGAGTGTCAGGCGGTCCTCACACCCCTGGTGAAATGCTTGTGTGAGGGGCAACCACCCCTGCACTGACATTCTGTCACGGGAAGGGAGGGACAAGTCGCAGCAGCCACAGCCTTGGCCAGTGGGTGGGGGACTTGCATCCCTATCACGTTCGATTCCCAGCAGGGCTCCCTCTTTTGTCCTGGGTGTCATAGCTGACTTGGCTGTTTAGTCAGACCCAGCAGTTCACACCTAGGCCACAACACTGCACTGGGCCTTAGGAGCACCTGCCCAGCTCAAGGCCAACCCTCTATGGCAACTCTCATCCTGCTCAAGTCCTGGAGGAGGTGTCTACTTCCAGCGCCTGCAGCTGGAGCGCCCACCACACTCACTTCCCAGGCCTGGTTTTAGGAGGCTAGCCCTGGCATATGCCCCAGCTCTGTAAGCAGCAGACCAAGTTCCCCCATGCCTAGGGCTGATGCCACCAGTTCCCAGGACTTCTGGCAGTCTGTAGGAGCCGGGATTGAGAAAGGTGTCTTAATGTGGCTTCTTGGGTCTCAGGAAGGGTATGGGACCAAGGGTGTGTTCCCTTCTGGATCAGCTCCCTCTCAGTATCCCGGCCACTTCCTAAATTAGATTCAGGGCATGGGAGGGTCACTGTGCTCTCCTCTGCCCCAGATTTTACAATTCCCTGAAGGAAAAGTGGACCACAGACAGACACTCACCCTCTCCTGTGTTGGGGAGTCACTCTCGGTTCCCCTGCTGGTCCCAAATATACAACGTGCCTGTTTTCCTTCTTCTTCATAGATTTTGGTGTTTCCTTGTGCTTTTTTATTCAACCTATGTTCCCTTGTAAATAGTGTATTCAAAACATGATGGTCTGGCCAGGTGCGGTGGCTCATGCCTGTAATCCTAGCACTCTGGGAGGCCGAGGCAGGAGAATTGCTTGAGGTGAGGAGTTTGACACCAGCCTGAGCAAGAGGAAGACCTTGTCTCTACTAAAAACAGAAAAAATTAGCCAGGTGTGGTGGCTTGCGCCTGTAGTCCCAGGGAGGCTGAGGCAGGAGGATCACTTGAGCCCAGGAGTTCGAGGTTGCAGTAAGCTGTGATCACGTCACTGCACCCTAGCTAGGGAGACAGAGCAAGACTCTGTCTCAAAAAACAAGAAACAAGCCCCCCTTCCCCAAACCCACAAAAAACCATGATGGTCTACGCACTATTTTGGCTCTTCTAAGCAGATTAGGCATGCCTGAAATGCTTCTAGTCAGCCATCACAACACAAAAACTGGGGAGTTTCTGGACTTTTGTTATTAGGGTCATCCTTTGGCCGGACTTGCCCTCCCCGGTAAGTGTGCAGCAGTTGCAGCCCCCGCAAATGTAAAATCCGAACCAGAAATAACCCAAATCCCCATCAACAGGTGAGTGAATAGATAAAAAGTAGTACATCCATGGAAAGGATTATTATTTAGCAATAAAAAGGAACATACATGTTGCCTATATCAACATGCAACATAAATAGATCTCATCATGCTGGGTGAAAGAAGCCAGAGGCAAGAGTATGTACTGCATGATTCTATTTATGTAAAATTCTGGACAATGCAGACGAATCTAGAGGCAGGTCAGTGGTTTCCCGTCACTGGAGGCAGAAGACAGGACTGGAGAAGAGTACAGGCACCTTTTGGTGGTGATGGAAATGTTCTGCACTTGTTTGTGAGGGTATTTTCGTGACTGTCCAAACTCATCAAATTGTGCACTTTACTTGGATACAACTTGTAAGTTATTTCTCAGGTTACTAGGGGGACATACGTTTGTAAGCTGTTGACTGTTAAATCTGAGGCTTGAAGATAAGACATAATGGGCAGCAGACTAGTTCTGTGGGGCCACGATATCAAGGTGCTGATGAACCAATGTTTGCCACTTTAAACATGCTGGAAAGCCTTTGGTTTCTGGAGGGCCTATGTGAATTTGTAGCAAATCTCATGGTTTGGGATAAACTCCCCAAAGAAAGAACTATCTTGGGGACTAAACAGGGTCCTGGGCTGCTGGGACTTTTCTCTCTCCAGCCTCCTGTGGATTCCTGGGGAGCCAGATGACCAGGCAGAGGGGAGCAGGGGAGACGGCGGGCAGCCTCTGGGGTCTCTTTAGCATCACAGACCCCTTGATACCTGTTTCTTCCTCCACTCTGCCTGCAGTGGTGTATGTCTACTTGGGAGGTAGATTCCATTCTACTTTTCGAATGTTCTAGTCAGAAACTAGAAGGCTGTGGAGCACATTGTCGCTTTATTGACCACCTGAAGTAACTGGTTTTAGGTGGCATGACTCATAGCATCACAGGATGTGAGATATGGAAGGAAAACTCCCTTATGTCCCAAAGGAGGAAACTGAGACCCAGAGAAGGTAACGGCCAGCCTGAGCTCACACAGCCAGAGCAGGACTAAAAATCGCTCCCTTCAAAAGTCGCCACTTCATTACCCTCTCTCCTCGATTTGTTGAAAAAGTACAGCATCTTTAGCTCTCTAAACCCAGATCCTAAATCCCAGCTCTTGGCCTGCTGCATTTTTTTTCTTTTTAAGTGAAAGCTGGGAAATGGCTGGGTTCTAGCCGAGAGAAAGACAGCAACGTCTTAGTCTGACCTACTGTGAGGAAGCGTAAGGGTCAACCTCAGCCTGTGCATGAATGAGAGGCATTTATGATTATTGCAGAACTTGGCAGCAATTACAAAAGCCTGTTCCATGCTAAATTTCCATTCTTATTTGCATTTGCAAAAATAGAATAAAATTACTTCTTGGGTAGGAACGTTCTCTGTGACTAGGAACTGCTTCTCAGTCATTACTGCTCCTTTTACTCTTCATGTATTTTTCCCATGACGGCTATTGAAATAGTAGATATTTTGTACAGAGAGAACATTCATCACAGCACATTCTTGATTGAAGTTGAATTGAATCAGATTCTTCCAGTGAATCAGCCACTGCCAGGGAGTAAATTAGGCCTTTCTGGAAACTGCACTAACATTCAGACCAACATGGCTCTAATTTTCAAACTATAGTTTGGCAGGCCCAGGTCTTAGCAGCATCCTAAGACCTTGCACCTGGCTCTTTAGTGCCTGGGCAGGAGCACCACGTCCCCCGGGGCGGGGATGGTCCCTTTGCAGGTCATGCTGTTCTCTTCTGGGGATGTGCGCGCCGCGAGCGTGATGCTGGCGCTGGTCCGCGGGAGACGGACACGAGGGTTGTGTTCTCGGCCCTTTGCATCACCTGCTGTGTGCTGGTAACATGTTTTGCTCTTCACACAGATTTCCCCAAAGAACAGTTGCAGAGTTTGGCAGAAGACGTCAGGTAACCTGGGTTCCTGAGGGACAGCACTTTCCAGAGGTGTCTGCACAGGTGAAGCCACACACTCTTCCTCACGGGATCACATTTCCTGATGGCCCCATTGCATCGCAGCTGCAGCAAGCTCTGCGTGTCAGACGTGCTGGGTACGTGCGTGAGTCTAACACAGGCGTGCAGTGCTTCCCACCTTACTGACCACCGTGACGGCGGAGACCTGGTCTTTGCAACCTGTCTCTACCTCCTGGTGTCGTGGATACATAGCATGTTGTAGGTGTCTCATGAATCCTGTTGAATGGCTAAGTTACTTGTTGAGCAAGTGGATAGTAAAACTACTTTAAGTGTGGACTATTTGGATCAGTGCACTGGTGCAACAAACTACTGAATACAAAGTGGGAGAAGAACGGAAACTTTTTCTAGAAAATCTATTAATGACCAGAAAAGGTCTACGGTTATTTTCATGTATGTTATATAACCATGGAGAATTGAGACAGGCACTTGCAAAAAAATTCCTATCCTCCCACCTCCTTAATGCCTTGAATTTTAATCATCGTCACCATTGAGGTCAAAGGTGTTTAGGAACCTGAACTGGATAATTTTCTTAATTTTTTAAAATTTATTGATTATAAATGTCTTTTGTTTACCTAAGAAACAGGAATACAATTGCTAGTTCAAGTTACTTTTACTTTTTATTACTTTTTAAATCATCACACAAGCATGCTCTAGTGTCTCTTACCTTTTGTAATCAAGACATCCTCCCTAATCCTTAGGGCTGTCAGTTGATTTCTCTTTTTTTCTTCGGTGTGAAACTTCTGGAAGAGCCGTGTGCTCACAAACTACCTCCACTGCCCAGACTTTGCTCTGGATTCTGCCCCCACTACTCTGCCAAAATTGCTCTTGCCAAGGAAACCAGTGGCCTCCACGTTGCCCACTCCAGGGAGCACTTCTGAGTCCTCATCTTACTTTGAGAATCTTTTTATTGCGCATGAAAGCCAGCCCAAATCACGTTGCTGCAGACGAAACAGTAAGTTGTGTTATTTAACAGTTTTCTCCCCTCCATTTCTCTCCTTTTGGGCATGAACCAGATGTGGGTTAGCTGAATTAATCCAGTTCTTTCTATTATTCATCTCTTTGGCAACTTGTTTGGTTTAGGAGTTTCTTGCTCTTTTAGTTTCTAAGTGTTGATCCTTGTCTTCAGAATATTCCTTTTTATTGCAACACATTCTTGTTTCATGGATGCAGTATTATGCCACAGTTTGCTGACAGAAGTTATTTCAATTAAGCTTTTTTGTCCTAGTCTCTGATGTCTTTGTCTTCTAAGAGTTGCTTTCTTCAGTTTGTGTGTTTTTGTCTCCATTCATTGTGTGGAGAAATGTCTGCAAATGTCTCTGTGACTCTCAGAGGCCCACTTCTGTTCTGCAGTGAGAGCAGAGATGTGGGGGTGGGGAGCTGGCTGACTGGTGGCTTTGGGGTTAGAATTGGGTGGGAAGCCAGCTGTATCATTTGGCACCCCCCACCTCCGCCACAACACACACACACAAATGTCAACAGATGGAGGTCTTTTCTCTGTGGCCATCTGCTTTCTTCTGAGGGATCCTCCAGACCCATGGGCTGCTATGTGCTGGCTGAAGGCCCTCTCAGAACCAGGCAGAAGGCAGCCAGGAGTCTCATGGTTCTGATGGCAGATTTTAACTTAATCCTCCAGAGTTCAGCATTACCTTGGACCTCTTCTTGTTCCTGGTAGTTGAGTCCAGATCTTGTCTGGCTCTTTGTATCCAGAGAATGAACCTCTAGTGTCTTGCAGTGGGAAGGGAGGAATGGGAGCGGGGTGCCATTCTAACTGCTCCTGCTCCACATTTACACATTTTTTTTTTTTTAAGGCAGAATCTTGCTCTGTTGCCCTGGCTAGAGTACAGTGGCATCATCAAAGCTCACAGCAACCTCAAACTCCCGGGCTCAAGTGATCCTCCTGCCTCAGCCTCCTGAGTAGCTGGGACTACAGGCATGCGCCACCATGCCCGGCTAATTTTTCTGTTTTTGGTACAGATGGGTGTCACTCTTGCTCAGGCTGGTCTCGAACTCCTGGCCTCAAATGATCCTGCTATCGTGGCCTCTCAGAGTGCTAGGATTGCAGGCATGAGCCACTGCACCCAGCCACTCCTCTTTTCAACCTTGTTCCTCATCCTCACCTTTCAAAGAACATGGTGCCTCCACTGCTCGGCCTCTCTGGAATCACCTTGCTGCTCTGGGTCTCACTGCAGACTCTCGGGGCGGTTGCCTCCACTCAGGGTCGCTCACCCTCGTGCCTCTTTCAAACATTTGTTGACACTTCTCATCCGTAATTTTCTCCTTTTTTTTTTATTGTTTTACTGCCATGTTAGGGCTTTAGGAAGGTCATTGGCGTTCATTATATTTTTGGAATAGTTTGAGTCTTTAGGATTGCATTTCCACAGAAAGTCAGTTAGAAAATAGAAATTCTGCATTTTCCAGCTGTACCTAATTCTTTCTACAAAGAGTAAACATGAGGTAAAGGGCTTTTTTGTTGTTAATTTAAAACGTTACCTATTAAATAACATTTTGTGACATCCAAATGAATCATATGAATCCCTAGTTTCTGTTAATGAGGAAATTTATATGATTATTTCTGTTTTTTCAGATTTGTCCAGGAGCATCTATTCTAGCCTCAGATGTCTTAATTCTAAATCACTCAAGTCTTTGCAGTTCTTTGTGAATAATTTTGGTGTCACATCTTAAGAATAACAACAGGTAACACTTACAAGTCAGGCACTCTTTTGTGCACTTCAAATATATTCATTTAATACATACACCAACTGTGAAGTAGATATAATTATTGTCTAATTTTACAGATGAACAAACTGAGGCGCAGAGAAGTAATTTGCCCATGTTCACACAGCTAGTAAGCAGTGCTATTGGCTATTGCGAATCGTGCTGCTATAAACATTCTAGCACATCTCCCGATTCGAGTATGTACACATTTCAGCTGCGTGGGTTATCACCGAATCACAGCGTGAGCATATATTCAACTTTTGTAGATAATGTCCACAAGTTTTCCAAGGCAGTTCCCCAATTCACGTCACCATCAGGTGCTTATGAATGTTTTTCCCAAATCCTTGTCTACGCTCGAAATTGCCCACCTTTAAAATTTTAACCATTCTTGAGGGTTTATCTCATTTTGGTTTTAATACTTTTTTGTATGCACATTTGGGCATTTGGATTTCTTCTATAAATTGCCTGCTCAACTCGCATGCCTGTTTTTCTACTTCATTGTCTTCTTTCCATCAATTTGTCAGCATTTTTAAACACTGGTATCTGTCTAAACTGTTTGATACTAATGTATCGAAGTTGATATTGAATCAAGCAAACTTACTAAAACTTTTAATTCTAGTAATCCATCTATACTCTTTGATTTTCCTCATACATAACCATAATGTCTGCTACAATATGCCAGTGTTCCTGTCTTTCCTTACAATCCTTATACCTCTTAATTTTTCTTGCCCAGCTGCAATATTAGTACTTCCGAAACAGCAGTGAAAGGACAAACGGTGATACAGGGCCTCCTCGTCTTCTCCAGTCTCAAAAAGGAGGCTCCACGGTCTCGCAGTGCATGAGGCCTCTTCATTTGCCACAAAAGATTGCCACGACTTTCGTGGGCTTTCCTGTCCCGAGCTGAAAGTGACGTAGATCACCGCGTCTTCTGTTTCACCGCAGAACGAGTCGCACGGTTCTGACAGCAGTGGCGCCAGCAGACGGTGGGGGGTTGATGGGATGTCTGGTTAGCATGATGGCCACACACGGAGCTGAGGCAGAGGATTAACGGGGAAACTACTTGAGGAAGGGGAGGTCCTCCACGCAAAGAGACAGCTCAGTGGAAACCTGGAGGAGGATGCATTAGTTTGCTAGGGCTGCTGGAACTAAATACCACAGAGCGGGTGGCTTAAACAACAGAAATTTATTATGTCATAGTTCTGGAAGGTAGAAGTCCAAGATCAGATTGTCAGCAGGACTGGTTCCTTTTAAGGGCTGCGGGGGAAGGAGCTGTTCCGGGCTTCTCTCCTTGGCTTGTAGACGGCCTTGCTGCTCGTCTCTTCACATCCATCTTCCCTGTATACATGTCTGTGTCCAAATCTCCCTTTTTATAAAGACACCAGTCATGGCCCACCCTAATGACCCCACTTTACCTCGACTACCTCTGTAAAGCCTTGTCTCCAAATCAGGATACATTCCAAGTACTAGGGGTTAGGACATTAACATGAATTTTGGGGGACAGAAAGTTGGTTATACACAAAAAAAGGAGAGAGGTGAACAACTCTAGGAAGGGGACACAGTTTGCATGCAGGTCCTAGGCTAAGGAAGACATTACAAATCTGACTAGAGCCCAGTAAACAATGGGGCCGATAGCAGGGGCTTGTAGTCCATAGGAAGATTTGGGGCTTGATTCTAAGTGCAGCGGTAATTGGAGGGTTGTATGCAGGGAAGAGACATGATCTCACCACGTGTGGGTGGAGGTGAGTTGGAGGCAGACAAGAGCAGCGGTGGGAAGACCAGGTAGGTGGCCAGTGCAGGTGCCGAGTGGACAGATGAAGGGGTTTGGACCAGAGGGTGTGGGGGATGGGGCCGCAGAAGGAAGTAGATGTGCGTCAGATGTCAATTAGAGTTACATGTGACTGTTCTCATTGGAGAACTGGATGTGGAAGGTGAAATTGCGAGAGGCATCAAGGATAACATTCAAAACATAGGTTTCGAATTATAGAACCGGAGGAATTGCAAATATGGGTAAAACTGGGAAGGTCAGGTTTTGACAGTGCTAGGGATCCATTCTGGAAATGCTGTATTTCAGATATGTGTGAGCATCCAAATGAAGAGCTCACTAGGCAGCTGCATACTAACCTGCACATGTATATATAGTGAGCTGAAAAGGTGCGGGCCAGAAAGAAAACCAGGAATCATTGTGATATGGATGTTACTTCAAGCCATGGGGAAAAGTTAACTAGGCAAAGAAGGAAGAATTATGAAAAAAGCCTAGAAATACTTACAAATGGATTTTTTTTTTGTCTCAACTATCCATGAAAGCCAAAGTATAAAATCATCACACCCATATATACCTGAGCGAAAGCATTGCCAGAGTTGGTAAGATAATATGTCCAAGTGTTGTGTTCTGATAATTCAACTTGATGTGGTGGCAAAGCTTAGATAACATTGGAGAAGGTCAGCACTGGCGTTAGAAAACCTTTCGGCAAGTGCCAGTCAATTCGTGGTTGCACTGTCTGACAGCTGTTAGATGTTCCAGAGTCAACATTCTATTTCAAAAGTTGTGGGCCGGTCACGGTGGCTCATGCCTGTAATTCTAGCACTCTGGGAGGCCGAGGTGGGCGGACTGTTCGAGCTCAGGAGTTCGAGACCAGCCTGAGCAACAGCGAGATCCCGCCTCTACTTAAAATTAGAAAGAAATTAATTGGCCAACTAAAAATATGTAGAAAAAATTAGCCGGGCATGGTGGCACATGCCAGTATTCCCAGCTACTTGGGAGGCTAAGGAGGATCACTTGAGCCCAGGAGTCTGAGGTTGCTGTGAGCTAGGCTGACGCCACGGCACTCACTCTAGCCCGGGCAAAAGAGTGAGACTGTCTCCAAAAAAAAAAAAGTTGTGGAATTGACCCATGTAGTTCCACAGGTGAGCCATCCTGGTTCTGAAAAAGGGGTGGGGGGCTCAAAGGTCACAAAGTGGCCTGCAGGGAAGACCAAATAATTCCTCTAAGAAGGTATCCGAACCACTGATACACTTGAACACTTAAATAAGATCCCAGAGGTTTTGGTCTTTAAGCATGAAAAAGATCATTTTGGTCTAAAAGATTCATAGAATGGTGTTGACAACTGGACACTTGCATCTCACAGAACCACTGTATGGTTTCTGCATAACATAATTTTGAGTAAGATCACATCATGATTTGCCTAGGATGGCTTGATTGTAACTTCCCCTCCCTCCTGTCCCAAGTGAGGTGATCTCCTTAATGGTGTTTATGCTTCTAGCTGAAATATACATTTACATACCATAGAGTATCTGCAAAATAAAAAATTCAGAGCAGGGTTTCTTATTCTCAATTTTTTATAACAAGATTTAGGAATAACCGTGTGACTGCTTGCTGCTATACTTCATTTTCTTTCCATTTAAAAATGGTTGCAAACATCAGGTTTCTGATAGAGTTTTCCAATTTCTCATTAGTCTCCAATTACACAAAACTTACCTGTTATCTGTTTGATGGACCAAGTTCTGTGCACCTGGGGGATAAATAACTTTTTATTTGTTCTCAGTATTGAACTATTCTTTCTGTGGCCAGTAGATTTAACTGCTTAAGGCTTTTCCTCAGAACCACAGCCTACTCAGAGACTTGCGATGACTTATAAAAGCGTTATTTCACATTTCACTGCAAAGCGCTCTGGATCACCAGGAGAATATGGCTAGACACTGAAGTGAAGGTGGAAAAGAACTCAAACTGGCTGCTGTCACCGGGCACGTTCTAGCCCTAAAAGCATGTGAGTAGAATCTGCTGAGGCTGAATAAGTCGGAGAGCCCCAGAATCTACAGCTTTTGGAGCTACCACTGGAGATGAGACCAATAACTGCCTGGACATTGGGGGTGGGGGATATTTACATTTCTTTGACTTTCTCCACAGAAACTGTTGTGAGGAACAAGGGGTCCAAGTTGACACTGCTTATTAGCTCTATGGTTGAGCCCAGAACACGTCAAAGGAATCAGCTGTAACTCACCCATATAATAGCTCTCTGCCAGTTAATGGTTGTCTACTTGGACAATTTCATCTCAAACTCCTTTTCTCATCACTCAAATTAGGATCGGTAACATTTATAGAATTTTTGTGAAGATTAAATGAGATACTACTATAATTCTTCCTTTCCCAACTTTTATTCCTATACTTTGAATATTCTGATTAAGGACGTTGACATAGAAACGGTCAGACACACACTGCCCACATGCTTTCCAAATTAAAACTCAGTGGATGGAACTTAGATGTTGTCCCAATAGGCAAGAGGCATTTCAGGCAGACAGACGTGCAAGGGGAAAGGGATGAGCATGTGAAGTGGAGATACTGGGGAAAGGACAGGAGACCAAGGTCCACCCAGAGAAAGCCTGTGACACTGGCACACGTGTTCCTTGGGCAGTGTGGAGCCAAAGTCCAGGACTCTACTGCGTGTACTGCAAGGGCTGGCCATGGAAGTAGTGACCAGGAAGGACTTGAGATCAGAAAGATGCAAAATGGACTGAATATACGGAGTCATCTACAGGAACGGCCAAGAGCAGATCGAGTAGGCAAGAGTGAAGGAAAAAGGTGAGGCAGCTGTGATTAGACGGTGCATCCATACAGCCACAAGAGGAGAATTAAGGGGCCATCAGTAGGCTAGAGCTCAAGCAGCTGAGAAACAGCCCGGAGAATCATGACAGCGTGTAACTGGTGAGCAAAAGGATCTTGTGAATGAGCACAATTATCAGTAGAGAGATTTGAAGAAAATGAAAAAGAACGAAGGACAAAGTTCCTGGTGAGCAACAGAGTTGTGAGGTATCTGTGGAAAGGATGAAGTCCCTTGAAGAGTATCCATGTAATAACTTGGCAGAGGGACAGAGTGCTTGGAAACAAAGTTTGTTATTAATCAGTAACAGTAAGGATGTGACTGAATGTTGGTACGTTTGCACCAAAGAATTCTAAACATCTCTAAACAGCGCCCTGTGCCAAAGAATTTGCAAAGTTTTTATCCACCTTATAGAACTCAGCAAGGTCAGGATAATATCAACAGTCACCAAGGACTAAGAAACTCCAGTCAGGCCTACATTCCCATAACAGGTTTTCAGCTGTCTTAGTAAAGATGAATAACCCAACAGAGACACCGCCCAGTAAGCCCATCCCATGCAACCGTCTCGTGGTTTCACAAGAACTATTCTGAAGTCCTGTATTTCAGTTTAATCCAAGATGCAGAAATGTTATTCTGTCAGTCTGGCTAAAGTTCTTCTATTGACTCCAAACTCTTACAAAAGCCATCTAGTCAGAGACTTCTGGTTAGTTCCACATTCATATCTGTAGAGGGAATACATGGAAGAAGGCCCTTCCTTTGGAGAAAGTTCCCATGTCTTAATACAGCGGTCCCCAACCTTTTTGGCACCACGGACCGGTTTCATGGCATTTTTCCCAGGGATGGGGACGGCGCAGCAGCAGAGCCCCAGGGCTGATAAGCAGCCCGTTTACTAACAGGCCACGGACTGGGAGTCAAGGACCCCAGTCTTAATACCTAATCCAGGTACTAGAATTAACTTTCAAAGCCGACTCTGTTCAACCCCTCATTTTATAAATGACTATATCCATCCAGGCACATACCATCTTGGTTCATGGTACAAGCTGTTTAAGGGCCTTGGCTAATGATTAAAAAAAGAAAGTTGGTCCTGTAGTGACTAGATAGCCTTAATAATAATGATTTTTTTAGAAATCAGCCAAGAAAAATTTCATTAACTAAGGGGACAAAAAATGGCTAGGGCTACCCAGGGTACAGATGGGAACTGGAGCCCTTCGTATTCTTCCTTTACTATTCCAAAGTACCTAGGCAATAACTGGGACCCAAGTCCCTAAAGGAGCCCTCCCTTTAGACATGTGCCTCTTGTGTGATGAGGGGAGCGTATCAAGTCAACTTGAGGAAAGGGTATCAGCTGGGCTTTATTTAAGCTAATTCCATGTTTAAGCAGAAAGTCAATAATCTCCCCCAATTTAGATGCTCACAAATGACTACTAAAACAAAAGCATTTAAAGACATTCCAATTTTAGAAGTCACCAGTTCCAAACTATGGATATTTACACAAACAACACGAATAAGTCCATTACTAGCACAAGTAAAGATGCCATCAAAATACTTCATGATAAATAGCGCTCAGGCAGACGCAGAAGTACAAGGTAGATAGTCTCTGGATCCTGTACTCCAGATTACCACAGGCTATAACAAATGCACAACTTGCTGTGCTCCTTCTATTTGAAACAAGCAAAATCAAGTTAATTCAAATAAATATCCTTTATTAAAGAAAAAAGGGAATATTGTTAAGCACCAAAACTGTATGTTGTTACATTGCATGTACAATAAGAGAAAGGTGATTGCGATACTCGGTGTACAAGTACTTAACTCTGAAGTCATGAGTGTAAAAAACACGAAATACAAAGCAATACAATAACAATGCAGAAAAGTTGCACTAAAGAGCAAAAGGCAACAGTCAAAACAATTATTGGAGATTTCATAGTATTGCTATAAATGCTTGCTTAGTTTTTTCTTTGTACTTTTAATACTTTAGAATGTTAATTGAGCATATTTAAGTATTGTAAATTTGCAAGAGTTGGCATTTATAATACACTGTGCACACACTGTCCATTTAATGTAATGGTGTTAAAGCCATCCTTACAAGCCAAGCACAATGTGCTAGTGTTTTGCTTCTACCTTTACAATATTGCACAAAGCTAGTAAAATGGTGAGTCAGTTTGCCATTAAAATTTTCATTTTCCCAGAAAAGCTAAAAAACATGTCAGTCTCCTTAGCCCTAAAGGGCATTATTCATGCGAAATGATCTGTAGCCTTCTATTTTCCATAAACTACATAATATGGTTTCACACTTGGCAAGACATAAGCTATAGACAAATTCAAAGACAGTGGAGATTCTGTCAAAGTTGAAATCAGAAGTCACTGCATATGGGTTGCATCACCTACCCCTCTTGGTTCACAAATGAAGGCAAATGCCACCCCTTGCAACAATGGAGACTTCTTAAAACCAACATAATTAGTACTGGGAAAATGTGTAATAACTTGTTACACCCTTTGATAGTTAACAACAGAACATGCAAGTAAAAACAAAAAAAAAAAAACTCCCAAAATTTCCCTTGTTAAAACTGAATTCTACAACCAACACCCATACCCTTGTTCTCACCTAAACATTATTTTTCAAGGTCTTTTGGACACAGTAACAACTCCCCAAATTGAGCCACTCTTAGTAGTACCTCAATTAAAACAAAAAGCTTTCCCCTAACCCTTAAAACAAATGACTGTTTTGAGATTTAGTATGAAGTAACATTCACAAAATATTTAACAAGTCAACCTCAGAGGTATTTTCTGTACATGCCCCTTAACGTGGCGTAATAAATGTGTTTGTGGAAGGGGGAAACATTATAAATTTGGAATTCAATCAATTAAATTCTATAAAGCCCAAATTGTAGATTACTGTGGGCAAAACAGAAAATTTTAGAATAAACATCTTCAAAATAGCTCAATGGGCAAACATTTAATACATACACACCCACTGAATCTAGACTCCCTCCCCCCCTTTAAAAAACCTCTGTTTACATAACATGATAGTTTAGGCAGCAATATAAACTCATTTTGTAGGAAAAACTTTTAAATTACACTATATTTATAGGATAAAAAATACCATTGCTTCATTTTACAAAGCAATTAAGCAGAGACTCTTCTTAATGTGCTTTAACTAAAGCGCATTTTGCAGCAAAGTTCAGAAATGACTACTGAATTGTTCAGTAGCACAACATAAATGCAACATGCTCCAACAGTAAGGTGCTTTCATTGTCTCGCTCCTCTTCCATCTGAAATAAACCTTGCTGGGTCAATCCTCTAACACTAAGCATAGTTTTTTTTATGCTAAGAAATAAATGGGAAATAAAATCTGTTTAAAATGCAAATGCACATTTAATTTTATATTATCACTTATATTCAGTGCAAGAATTAGGCAAAACTTTGAAGGTTTCTGCTTTTATCACCAAATGGTTGCATCTTAACATATCTGCGATAAGTATGAAATGTTTTACAGCTGTCCTTTTATTTTTTTATTTTTATTTTTTTTACAAGTAACCTGGTAAAGTATGAAATTTCAACTCCCTGATAGGGCCTTTAAAGACCCAATAGTACTTTAGACATTGGTAGCTGATGTTAAATTCATAATACTTCAATAATAAAGCTCAAAAAAAAAAAAAAAACTATCGTATTTAGGGAAGGAAAAGGCTTTCCTTAGGCTGCAAGCACTGGCTTAAGTTTATACAAACACACTCAGTGAATTTAATTTAAAAATGGAGTGTTAGGGAATGTATAAAATTAAATTGTGTAATTGTATACTGGTCCCATTCCAAATAGGATGCTGCCCATTAGTTTTTTGTTCCACTGATTCAAGATTTTTAATTCTTAGTGTCTACAATGTCCATTAAGTATGCCTTACAATTTGCCACATCTTACAACAACATAAAGTAGCCACCATGCCATGTGTTAGCAAATATTGCTACATAGTTCAACTTTGTAGAAACAAGGATTTCCCCCCAACACCCACCCCCACTACATAAGGTAAGTGAAAGTGCTGAAAATTTCCTGTTTCCACCTTATGATAAAAGCTCCACATTCCCTCTATTCCCACTATTATAGCTGGGTCCAAGAGTCTCATTAAAAATGCATCTTATAGCAATATTTCAGTTCCCCAATGAAGAACTATGGAATGATTGTTTTGATGCTATGTACAAACTAAGTAAGCCTATAAAATGTAAGCAAAACAATTGTTCATCTTTTAAAAATCCTCATTAGCCAGGTTTTTCTTCATACTGCTACACTACAGACATCTAGGATTTTAATCATTAAGAATACCCTTTCTATGTGGGCCATATTGGTTATATACACCTAATTTTGGTTGCATTAGTAAGAGAAACATTTGAATTTAACATTCAAGTGTGCAGTAAAGTTAATCTCAAAATATCCCTTGTTTCCCCTATTTTCAATATATTGCAGTTGAGACTAGATTGGTAAATTAACTTCTAAATTGATTCAGCATGACCAAGCATCTGTTTGTGGATGAAGAAATCATATATTAACAGAAATATAACTGTCACATATTTTGAACCATAAGAAAAGTACAGGCTCGCCTGACATCAACAGGCAAGTTTGGAAATGGAAATGTAGGCATCTGTAAGTAGCATGATAACTAAACATATACAAATTTAATATTAAGGCCAAAGATACTCATTTTACTGGGGACAAGGAAAAAGGGAAATTTAACCATGCATACATAATTAACATGGAGGTTCAAGTGGTAATTTTGATGAACAAGTAGACCCTAATTATTTGAAATTTTAATATCTGAATAACTCCAATCGTTTGTGACTTAGTTTTCTGTAATTTTGTACAAGCAGGAAACTGGATCTTGACGGAGGGAAATGGGTGTGTTGAGAACCAGAGAATGAGCACAGCTGGCTGCCAGCCACCAAGACTCTGCTTTTTAACTGCATCTTCAGGAGTGTGAGGTAACCCTCGAGGAATGCTATAATGGATGCGCTGAGAGCTGTGCGTGCATCACTACAAGAGTTAACGGAGTTCTGTATATCCTCCATTATTTGCTGGAGACTTATTACAACATGGCTCAGGAAAACAGACTACAAGACCCCTGTATAAGTGAGCCTGTTTTATAATGGAATCCCAGCTGTAACACTAAATGGGTGGCAATTCCCTCTCAACATATAAAGGTTCCAGTGTTTTTTGTTAATTTTACACTATATCCTTCTGTATTTTTCTAAATTTGAATAAATGAAAAAAACTTGTTAGGAATAAGCATCCCAAAAACTGGATATATGAAATGTCGACACATGGTCACATAGAAATTAGACAGCATAAAACTGATACATGATTTTTCTAAAGGTTTGCAAATTTGCTTAAAATTTTTTCAAATATATTAACAATCTAATCACTCTTTGGGTTAAAGAAGCATGCTTTAATACATTAATATAGGACGCCACCAACACCATGCCCTACCCTGTCTTGGGATGAAGTTTCTATGTTAGATCTGTATTTCTGATCTTTCCAAACAAGATGTGGGAATAGTGCTGGGACTAAAACAAATATATTATGAAAATACTACACAGGAGCTCCTAGGCTCATCAATAAACACACTACCAACATTTAAACAAAAAGATTTTCTCTCATATAACTTGTTGGCAGAAGATTTTCTCCATAATTGTTTTAAAGAAAATAACATTTTTAAATGACAAGGGTATGAACATTTCCTTTTTTCTCCAGGAATACCAAATTCATGTACATTGGAAGGCTTTTGCTGTAGTACTATTTTCTGGGTTCAGGCCAGAGAACTGACTTATAAGAAATAAAGTTCTTTTTGGTATTTCAGTTCTTAACTCCCTCCATATGAAGGGAGGATCTTACTTATTACTGCAGAATTACTCTCTACAGAGTACTATAAACTGGGTCCAACATATCTACCTTCATTCAAGCCCACAACGGTCCCTGCTGAAAATCCTTAATGGCTCCATTCATATAAATGTATCTTTTAAGGACTCAATTATAGCAAATATATCAGCACCTAGAGCTACATATATAAGTTTAAAATATTAGTGACGATAACAAAGGCTCTCTCCCAAAATTCTCAAAGCATTTCAAGCCAAGGTGACTTTTCTGCTTATCTACTCTATTGAGCACGTGCTTTTCACTGTGGAGCATAACATAAAAAATTAAAATGGTGGTTGATAAAAAAGGTTAAGATCTGCATCCCTATTACTGAATCTTGATTTTTGATTCTCAATAGGAAAGTCACGTGAGTCATAGTAATCAAGCACTAGATCAAACGAAAAGACTAAAAATAATGAGAAATATCAAATTACAAAGTATTGCTTCTCATAAACAAGGATGCAGCACATAAAATTCAAACTATTATAAATTCAGAATTATTAAAAGCAATTTAAAAGCATGGAAATTTTTACTTCAAAACTTTACAAAGTGTGAGACTGTGGCCTTCTAAAAATATGCCATGTTAAATGTATCATGTTGTGGTGAACACATTAATAGATGTATCTCCATTGTTGTGTGGCTTTTCAGATGTTCATCATCTTTATGAAAATTCCTTTGGAGATAAGAAATGTGGAGATTTTAAGTGCATTTCCATCTGATTTTAATTCCTGACATACAGCTATCATAATCAACTTTTTCAGAGTGTCACACTATTTATATAGCTGATATGGAAGAAGCTCTGTATTTTTAGATGACTTTCAGTGCAGTGAAAGATGGCTCTCAAAGCAGTCCCAATACAGCTCACAGTAAATCTGTCAACCCAGTGTTCTTCCTAGCTTAACTGGCCACTGTAAGGATGTAAACAGATAGACGGGAGGAGAAGGTGCATTTAAAAAACCTCCAGAAGGCTTTTTTTTCATTGCAATCAGGAACATTGCACATCTGAAACTCATGTTAACCACCACCTAATGGAACGACTAGAAAGTGATAACTTGCCAATTGTGCCTTTTTCACACCACTGAGCCAATATAGTTTGGATCTGATGTAATCCAGCTGTGGAAACAGGTGCTTAAGCTGTTGTCTTCCAAAGAATCAGAACCGATCTTCAACTGTAGGTTTTTCTTCTTTCTGTTGCCTGTTTACAAAAAGAATACAGTACATTTAAAGAAATAAATGACCTTTTAAAGACACTGTGTATATATGTTCCCTCATACCCTTTACAATATCCTGGATGAATACTGACGTTCTTTTCTTATAAATGGACATTTATACAGTATGCTGTATAGGAGATACGTTCTTTTTAAAGGATAAGTTTGTATTTCTAAAGCAATAAAAATGAAAAATGATTTGAATACAGTTTTTGATCACTTAAAAGGTTGTTAGAGTAAAAGGAACAAAAATGAAAAGGAGTCTAACACTTTATGTCAAAACTATATACGAAAAAGGTAAATTCAAATCTAAAATATTTGCCCCATAATCTGACAGTAAAGTAAGAACTAGTAAATGGCATCTTTAAAATTCAATAGAGAGAATTTTTTTGTTATATTGACATTTAGAGGACAGGATTAACACTGATCTTTAAGTAAATATTTTACTAGGACTTTTTTATTCAAAAGTGTTGTGCTTGAGGTCTACAGCCTTACCCATGGCACAGGAGCATGTATATCAAAGACATACTTATCAGATAAAGGCTGACAGGCACATGAATAAAAGTGTCAACTTATTTTATCACAGTTCTACATTTTCTAATACTGTAGCTACCTACATGTAATGAGTACTTGCAATGTGACTACTGTGACTATGAAACTAAATGTTTTAGTTTGATTTAAATTAAAAATCTGGAACAATATATTTTTCAGTTACATACAATTTTGATAGGACACTTCTCTTTAACCATTGAATACTTAGCATTTGAACTGAGATGTGCTACTATTAAGTATAAAATACACACTGGATTTTGAAAACTTAGTACCTTAAAAAAGGAAAAAGAAAACTGTTAAATTTTTTCATGTTGATTATATGCTGAAAGGTACAATTTTGGCTACATTGTGTCAAATAAAGTATTACTAAATTTTACGTGTTCCTTTTTGCTTTTAATGTGACTATTAAAATTTTTTATATTAGATATGTGGCTCACATTATATTCTATTGAACCATGACGATGCTATACAGTTAGTAAGTTTAATAAGAAGGATCCCACAGGAAACAAGTTAAAAAGTTTAAGTCTATATAATTACCACACCATTTCATGTTTATGAATCTTGAAGGACACTATTAACTATGGCTATCTCTCTCTCAGTTTCAGAGAAGAACCAAGGCACAACAGGGGACCTTCACTTTTTACTTAAGTTTTGAGAAATTAGCTCTTTAAAAAAAAGTGTGTATTTACACTAATGATTTAAAATCTACAAGAAAGAAACCCATTAAATTACCAGCTAATACAAGTTACAGTACAAATTTTTTAGTCATTTACAGAGAGGTTTTCTGAAAGTTCAGGGTCTTTAAAAATTATTCTCCAAGATCACAAAGCAGTGATATGCAGCTCCTTTCTCACTGCCCGATCTGTGGCACTAGTCTACGGTTTGCTTCTGGTGTAGGATTCATCCAGTCCTTTAAGGTTGACTTTGCGGACGACCTGAGCTCATACGTTATCTGGGAGTGTTTTGTCGTTTCCCGTTCAACATTGTACCACACAGAGCAGCCATCAACAATCAGTCCCCTACAGCCCCAAAAAAGTTGTAAGCAATTTTCAAAGTGGTACACACCATGCACCATATTCTTAGCATCTGATACTAAGGCTTAATTAGCAGCCAGAAGCTATAAAAACATCCCAGCTACTTGAGTATACAAAACGCTGATTGCAGCGTCTGTCTTTAGGCAGGATCTGGTAGGATGGGTGGAGACAGACAAAGACAGGCTGGCTTGGACAGCTGCTGGTGTGCTGTGACTGGGCCAATGCAGACCAGCTGTAATGAAAAAGCTAAACACACATTTATGTGAAGGCCCAGCTGTGGAATTAACCAATCAGTGCAAAAATGGTGAGTTTTAGGCACAGGCTTCAGCAGGTCCCTGACAGCTACAGCAGAAGATGACAACACAACAGGTAGCAAGAACTGTAAAGTGGGAGAAAATCTACAAATGTCTATGGTGGAAAAGATTCCCAGTCAGACATATCTGAGTCTCTAGACAGTCACACATTGAGTGGACACACTGACATATTTACATCCCTCTACACAGCACAGTGGACATGTGTACAAGCAAAAAATGGCCTGAAATTATTTTGGGATCCAAATAAATCATACAAATAGACTACAGTTAGGGCCTCTACAGATAACAGGAAAAATTGCTGTGACAGAACAGTAGAGACTGGGAAAACAAACAAAAAAGATAACAGGGAAAAAGCAGGACAATGGTATTACTGAATGTTAGCTGAATTATATTAAATGTAACCACCATGTATCAAGAAAAATGCAATTTTTCATCTTTTTTGTTTAAGCTACTGATTGACGCAGGTGCTGATGGGGAGAGGCAGGGTGGAGAGTTGCAAGAGGAACATTTTCCTGATGGTCCCTTGCTCAAAGAACAGGTGAAACTGCTTTTAGTAATATGTTATCCGATATAACCAAAATAGTATCTTTCAATATTTAAAAACCAACAGATTGAATTTTTTTTTTTTAACTAAGTCTTCAAAATCGAAATGTGCCTGCATATGCATCAGATCTCCTCAGAATCCTTCAGTTAAGACCAGGAATCTGCATTTTTAATAAGCTCCCCAGGCTAATTCTTATGATCAGCCATGTTTAAGAATCACTGTGCTAACAAATTATTTATTCCTTTACTGAATCCCTCCAGGACTAAAGTCTTCCCTCCTTTGGTGAATGTTTGAAGCCCACAGAAACATATTCCAGGAGAGCATAATAATTAATGGAACATATATGCATACTTCATATATTTTGCATAAATGACATTTCAGTTACAATCATGATCAATCCTATATATACTATCTAATGTGCAGCAGTGTTATCTTTACTGGTTCTATTTGTGCCACATTATTCTATAACTAGCTTATTAAAATGCACTGGATAACAACTGTCTATTACCTTAGGAGAATGCCACATGAGTAACCAAAGACAATATTAATACACACAGGGGTGCTCTGTAAGATATGTATACAATTTTTATATATTTATTAATAACAGCTGCAAATTTATTTAACTAATACCGTAACTGTAATAGGTCTAAGTAGTTGTAAAGGTTTAGAAAGTTAAATAATCAAACAACACAATGATTTTTCCAGACTGATCATAGAAAACTCTTCTGTGGGCAAATAATAAGATGTCAAGGGCAGACATGGTGGCTCACATTTGTTATCCCAGCACTTTGGGAGGCTAGGACAGAAGACATCAAAATTCAATATGTATAACCATTTTAACTGAAATGCTTACTTAGAAAAGCCTTACTGAGTTTTTTGTTTTTTTTCAAATTGATCTTTTAAAAAATGTATGTATGTATGTATGCATTCATTCATTCACTTTAGAGACACAGGTCTCTATGTTGCCCAAGCTTGACTTGAACTCCTGGGCTGGCGGGATCCTCCTGCCTTGGCCTCCTGAGCAGCTGGGACTACAGGAGTGAGCCACCACTCCCGGCAAGCCTTACCCATTTTCTAAGCAAGAATAAGACTTTCACTTTACTTAGGATATAGCTGTATGGCAGAAATTTTTAATGAAAAGGATATTAATACACAGCATTCACACAGTAATAGTCCCTTTCAAGTTATCATTAAGTTTCTAGAAAGTTTTACCTTCAATTTCTACCTGAAGTTTACTTTTTTTTTTTTTTTTTTTTCCGAGACAGTCTCACTCTATCACCCTGAGAGAGTGCACTGGCGTCATCGTAGCTCACAGCAATCTCAAACTCCTGGGCTCGAGCAATCACCCTGCTTCAGCCTCCCAAGTAGCTGGGACTACAGGCATGTGCCACCACGCCCAGCTGATTTTTCTATTTTTAGTAGAGATGGGGTCCCACTCTTGCTCAGGCTGGTCTCAAACTCCTGAGCTCAAATGATCCTCTTGCCTCAGCTTTCTCAGAGTGCTAGGATTACAGGTGTGAACCACTGCACTTAGCCATGAAGTTTACAAATTTATGGTTCATGCTAAATTAAACTGTGTATTCCCAGTTTCTCTGGCTGTCTAAAAACTAAAATAAAATTGAACTGAATAATAAACAATAAGCCTTGGACTCAATAAAAATGCCAGACCCCATCATCCAATATAAAAGCTGTATTACTGAAGGCTACTAAAAAGACAATAAGGCCATTTACTTGTTAGTTCTCCCAGTCTGTGCAAGGCAAAGCCTCCTCTTCATCCTCTGACTCGGGGGATGCTTCTTTAATTCTTCTAAGAGCTTCATGGATGCTGCGTGTGAGAGGGTCTGTATCGGGCAGAAGTGTGAATGATTCTCTCAACACCTCTTTCTGTACCTTCTTCAATTTTACCCCTTTTCTTATCTGTGCCAAGATATTATTACTATCATCTTCATCAGGAAAAGGAGGCAGAGTTCGCTGTTCAACCTTTTTCAGGTGAAAACTACCACGCTTCAAGGAAGCTAGCACCTCATCCATGGGTGAGCTCACTTTGGAAAATGAAACAAAACAATTAGAGTTAGTTTGCACTTACAGTCAAACTGTATAACCTATAGTGTTTTGTCTAGGAAAGCACAGGACACCAAAACAACACCTAAAAAATGGATCGTGAAGTGTGGGCAAGTGGCCAGAGCAGAAGGGATCCTGATTAACCTTGCTAAAAAAAAATCCCAAGGCTCCAATTCCATGGAAGTTATTGTTGGTAATTTCCCTCATTTCCCATGGGAGAGAAGTGAGCAGATTGGGAGCTGGAAGGCGGTCTTAGTAATACCACGAGCGAGAGTCCTAAAAGATTTCCATATTGTATGTGCCCAATCCAAATTCAGACAGTGACTGGGTTATACATTTCATTTTTAAAGATTAAATTTTAGTTCGTCGTGGTGGCTGTGCACTTGTCAGTTGTTTTACATGTGCAATTTTACTCAGATTGTGGTAAGAATTACTTGACAGAAAGGCATCTCAGATTAAAATGTAATATGCAAATTGTCATATGTGCTTCCCAAGCAAACTGAAAGCTCCTAAAAGGAAAGAATTATTCCCTGTTCTTTCCAGAAATAACTTTATTGACGCGTATCTGACATGTAGTAAATTGCACCAGTTACTCCCTATTCTTCTTTCTCTCTTTATATAAAGAATATATTTGGACAAAAGTCCTCAACGAACATGTGACCAAATGTTACGAGATCCTGCCAATGTCTTCCCTGTGTGACGGTCCTGACCTCACCCTTTCTGGTGTATTTTTCTTTTTCTCTTAGGATTAAAATCTGATTTCCCCATAATACAAAAGGAGCCACTCACTATGCGTTACCAAATAGATAAATATAACTTTGAAGGTACATTTTTAAAACATGCCTAACAGCTCAAGAAGGTATACATTTCTGTATACCTATACACATTTGCTGATGGGGGTTGGTAAGAATTCTCCTGAAACCCTGTTTACTATCAAATAACATTCAAAACTAAAATAATGCTTTAAGCTTTATATGGTCACAGGAACAATAAAGTTTTTTCATTATTCCTAATTTCCTACAGCAGATGAGACATGAAAATATCTTTTTAACTTACCCCTCCTCCTCTGCAAACCTTCAGCTGTCTTTCTGAGCTTCTTCCGGGCACTGACCAGCTGGCTGCTGTCAAAGAGGTGTGCTGAAGGGGCACTGGCAGACTTTGGGATCCTCTTCTCGGTCCCCTCCTTTCTAGGCAGATCTTTCTCCAGTGTCTCTGGGGCATTGTCCTTAGCAACAGGCAGAGGTGGGGGTGGTGGGGGAGGAGGAGGTGGCGGGGGAGGAGGTGGTGTTGGAGGACGAGGTGGTGGGAGTGGATCTACGGTAACAGAACATGGTTCAAGGTTGTTATTCATAAGTGGAAGAGATACAGTGGGAGGCAGTTCAGAGGTAACACCACTGAGAGGTAATGAAGTGGCTTCAAGTTGTGCTAATGAAGAGTCTTCAAGTTGTGCAAGGCTCTGGGGTTTTGATGTCTGTGGTGACCCAAGCTTGCTTCTTCCTTCTCCGACCTCGTCAGTTTTCTCTTCTACTTGTAACACTCCTGGTAGAGAGTCACACTGATCCTCGCGGGGAACAGGACTTAATACACTTTTTCTTCTTGCATGAGCCAGTCGTAATCTGGTTGATTTAAGTATAACTTGCCCAGGATACCTCTAAAATACCAGAAGATATCGTAACAATTTGTAAGCAAATGCCTATTTATTTTTCCTTTAAATGAAAGATGTTTTTGTGTCTCTTTGGTGATTTTCAGTCTAAAATAATGTTGTACAGAAAAACAGAAGATGCCTAGTACCTTTCAAACAATTATGAACCCTTTTATTACTTGCCTATCAAAACCATTAAGGCCTTATCCTGCTCTACTCTACTGAAGAAGTCAATTGTTCAAAATTATCACATGATTAAAAAAGATCTTCAAAGAAAAACCGATTTAAAAATAAAAAATAAATAGCATGTAAAATACAAAACATAATGTCAAACACATACATGCTACTGGTATGTAAAAAGCTAAGAAACTATTATTTTCCTATGTATTTATTATTAGATGCTGACAGGTGACAAAACTAAAACATTAATAAACAGCTTACCTGGCATTTTTAAAAAGCTCCTATAACATCATATACCTTTTATAATAGAATGAAGGAGAAGTAATGAGATTTTTTGGAGTGCAGATATAAAGAACTCTCATTTTGTATCTGTTACTATAGTAAAACCTAATATTAACGTCACTGGCTAGACAACATTTACGTAATGCAATACAAGGGTTATCTTTGTGTTAAGGATGCTCTCTCCCCCACCCCTTTTTTCTCACTAAGAGGACTTGATCAAAAACCCCCTTCACCTCTAAGGTGGTCCTCAGCATGAACAACTGAAGTCAGTCTCCAGAGCACTTTAACAAGTAGACCCATTAAACTTAAGCACAGTTCTGAGGAGATGTTTAGATGCTGTGAAATCAGTGTCTAGAGTCATGGGTGAGCCTAGCAAGAGAACTGCTCAAGCATTTTGCATACATGTAGACCTACCCTCTAATTCTGCCAATTGTCACTTCCATATATTACCACCATAGGTTGATGGATGTGGAATAAATAACAAGTTGATGCTTGAGGTGGATGGTCAGTTATGAATTAACTATGTTTTGTAAACTTAAGAGGAATCCAAGCTTTCAGAAACCCTGATCATTCCTCTCATACTAAAGCTATGAGCCAAGGGTCACAAGAATACTAATTCTGGAAACAAAGAGAGGAAAGAGAGCCATACAATCAAAACGATTTTTAAAATGACTTGCCATGGTTGTAAGATTTTTCTAAATAAAAAAGGAAAAACCAAGTTTCTAATCATAAAAAGAAATCCCACAGGCTATTACAAGTTATGTTTTAAATGAAAAATAATAAAGGGAACATACTTTTATTACCTGCTTAAACGTTCTAAGTCTATCCAGCGTTCTCTGTCTCTCTTGGCTAACCCAGGCACTTTTTCTTTCTTCTTCATCATGTAATTTTTCTCTTTTCTGGTAAAAAATTAATAATAATTCCTTTATGATGTGTCTCATTCATTTCTATCATTAATAGGAAAAGAAGATGAGAAATTCTACCAATGCATAAAATGGATGGCTCAAGAGAATGATTCACTGAACAAAATGTTTTACTGCATAAAACACTGCATGTTTTTAATGTAAATAATTGTTTTAACATTCACACTAATCTGGTGACAAAATATTCACTTTCCTACATGCACTCCTAATTAAAGTACTCTGAGTACATGTACTGTATTAGGTAAAATAAAAAATGTTTTATCTTTGGGGTTCTGGCTTAAACAATTTTAGCATAAAATACTTCTAAGTGCTATATTCTGATAACTCAAATATAGTTGACTTTGTAGTTAGAAACAATATATGTTGTGCATTATCCATGAGTCGTCTGGTTTAATACCACACCTTATGTTAATAGTTGGGCAGCTATCTATATAAGAATTTTAAATTTTTCCCATATTGTTGAATCATCTAAAAGCTGTATAATAAACTCTCATTTAGCAAAATAAATGAAAAGCCTTTCCGTACAGATGAATGAGTTATTACTTTACTTTCCTGCTTTGTTTTAAAAATTTGAGATACCTCCCATAAGACCAGCTTATTTCACATGGAAAATAACCACTCTTCCATTGTTCTGTCCTTGTCGAATTTAATCCTCCATTATATTCTATCACCTCTCTCCTCTTTCCCACCAGCTTTCCCCAGGAAAATGTAATTTCTAATGAGAATTTCTGCTACATTTGCCTTGAATGATTATATCAAAGTGTAAGAAGATAAAGAGATCTCCTACTTTCCTTTGATTCCTTAAAAATGTGAGGGGGAAGATAGATAAGGGTGAGCTATGGATATGAGGCAATTGAAAAATAAAGGTATGTGATATGTAAATTATTTTGAATAAAATGTAATTTTATAACATGATACTTATCTACACATAAGGACACAAAAGCACACCATATATAACCACATTTCAAAATAGCTCTTAGTCAGAGCCTGAAATAAATTAGTATGTACCCAAAGTAAGAAGCATAAGGTTTAAAAAACAGGTTGAACATCCCTCATCTGAAATTCTCCAAAATCCAAAACTATTTGAGCAGACATAACTGCACAAGAGGAAAATTTCACACTTGACTTTGCTATGTGTATAAAGTATACATGAAACATAAATAAATTTCATGTTTACTCTTGGGTCCCATTCCCAAGATATATCATTATATATGTGCAAATATTCCAAAATCTGGGGGAAAAAAAATCTGAAATCTGAAATACTTCTGGTACCAAGCAGGGATACTCAACCTGTACATTAATAAAAATGGAAAATGTTTCCAAGGCAATGATATTATCATTCTTTGGGTCATTTACATGAACTACCATTAGAAGAATTATTAAATTGAATGCCCATGAAGTATGGGTAGGGGACCTTATAATTAAAAGATAGTTGAATAAAGGCAGTCTTGACTCTTTTTTCCTTCTCTGACTCCAACTGAAACAAAGCAAATTAGACAAGAAAATGCTATCTATATTCAAAGAATATAAGATGGTATCAACCTGAAGCCATACATTATGATAAATACCGGCCATATGTAAGAAAATTGACCAAAATGAGGAAGAGTATTAAGAGTCATCTTCAGACCTTAATGTAAGAGAGTTCTCTAAAAAATAAATGTCATTGTCTTGAAAAACCCATCCACCATTATTAATCAGCAATAAAACTAGGGAACATAAGCAAGACACAGGAGAAGCTAAGAATGTTCCTCTAAATATATGATTCCTTATCATAAATAGTGCAGTAGATACAGCTGAAGGGGGAGGAACAAGATAATAAATAATATCTTTACTTTCAAGGTAGGGAAAGGGTAAGGTAGGGAAAAGGGAAAAGGGTATGCAACAATCTCAACAGAGATGGCCTATGACATAAGGGCTTTCCACAAATCACACGGGGAACCACATGGGCCTCATGAATATCTATGGGGCGTAGAGGTAGCTTCCCTCTGCCCCATTCCAAGATAAGAAACAATTAAAAAGGAAATGGCATTGGGTGGGGGAGGTCCACACATTCATATTTGGTGGTGGGAGGGTGGCAGCTATTACATGAAAACCACAACAGAAGCGAGATATGCCTGAAAGCAGGTCCTGTAAGACAGGCTTGAAGACATCACAAGAAACAAAACGGAAAAAAACAAAAAGACAAAGCTCAATTAGCTTTAGAAGAAAATGTCAGAAAAAATATCTGATGTAGGTATCATTGGTATTCTTTAAATGGAGACCCTCACAGATTCAGGAAGCTTTCAGGGTATCCAATTATTTTTACATTGTGAAGATTCATAGCATATCGGGAGGTGGAGGAAAAGGCAATTGGTAGGAAGCGTAAAGGCAATAATTTCGTCCTCTTTCATAGTACGAGGTTGAAATAATCTTAAAAATTATCCTAATACTCAATGTTTTTCCAAATGTTCTTGTCAAGAAATTATGTAAATTGCAGTAGTTCTTTCAGATTCAAGTACTCCTGTTAAAAGTCAAATGGAGCCAGGCGCGGTGGCTCACGCCTGTAATCCTCGCACTCTGGGAGGCCGAGGTGGGCGGATCGTTCTGAGCTCAGGAGTTCGAGACCAGCCTGAGCAAGAGCGAGACCCCATCTCTACCAAAAAAATAGAAAGAAATGAATTGGACAGCTAAAAATATATCTAGAAAAAAAATTAGCCGGGCATGGTGGCTCATGCCTGTAGTCCCAGCTACTTGGGAGGCTGAGACAGTAGGATTGCCTGAGCCCAGGAGTTTGAGGTTGCTGTGAGCTAGGCTGACGCACGGCACTCGCCCCAGGCAAGAGAGTGAGACTCTGTCTCAAAAAAAAGAAAAAGAAAAAGAAAAAAATTTTTTCTACTTGCTTTATTAAACATAAACTAAACAGGCTCTTAGCGAAGGTCTGAGAGGTCCTTACAGGTGTACTATGGGTGGCCAGGAGAGCAGCTATGGCTCAAGACTTCATATACATGAGGTATTACTCTATTTTACTATATTAGTTTTCTCTGACCTTTAAATTAATGGCTTAAAATCCATTTTCAACACATATACATTTGTATATTTTGCCAGGTAAACAAGGTACTACCTAGATATGTAATAATTTAAATTTAGTGTAAAATGAGATTTTAGAACAAATTATGTATATTCCCAAAAATGTTTTAAAATGTTTAAACTCTACATATACATATTCTGGTTTACTATATATTAAAGGTCTCTTGAAGCTCTGTAAGAAGATAAAGATATAATCACTGACATACAGTTGTACTGTATATTTGGGGAAACAATTTCAGAATAATACAATATACTGACACTTATAAAAAGTAAATCATTAAAACTTTATTTTTCCAAGTTTATAATGTCAGCGTGGCATGGCATTCTTACCTGTTGACAACCAGAAATGCTAATATATCCTTTTTTGCTGCTGAATGTAGAATGAACAATAATGAAATCTACTGGGTTTTTAATTTCAGCCACCATGAAAAGTATTACTGAAGGAACTGTATAGGGAAAGGAAAAAAATAGTTGTCAGGGTCTCCTAATAGGTCACGTAGACTTTGTTCATTTCCTTCTAAAATACCACTAACTCTTATTAAGTATCTCTATTAAGGCTTCCATACCCACTGACAGTATTTCTCAACTCTCTGTAAATGACACTAAGAAAATTCTAGACATTACATCTCTTCTACAGTAACCACATGGAATAGACAGCTTAAGTTAGCCAATCAAATTGCCTTTTGCCCACACCAGCAATCCCACCTATATGTGGTTTGAGGAAACACTCTTGGTACCTCCTCTCTCTACAGTTTAAATGTAGGTTTCAAGCCTCGTCTCAGACCCTAGATATAGTTGAGCTAAAATTGATGGCATAATTACACAATTACATCAGTAAAAGTCCAAAGAAAAGCAACCAGAAGATACTAGGCTGTAGACTTCACTATTTGTTAAGAGAGATTGTTCCAAGATTCAGAGCCAGCCAACAGTAACCCTAGGAATCAAAATCATCATCAGTGAGAGGTTCTCACTTACTTTACACCTCAATAGCTAGAGGAACTGAAGTCCATAGCATGGTCTAAAGCTGAGAGACCCTTAGATAAACCTGTCTGTAAAAAGATAGAAGGAACCAAAGTAAAAAAGCAGCAGCAATTGCCTCGGCATACGAATTCTTGATGTGAAAACCTGTGTTGATGTTTCTTGTTCTCCAGTGTAATGTGTCCTGTTCCTATTCTCTTGGCTATGTTGAAAAGCATATATACAGAGCCTTACCTGTTATTTTCAAGATGATTTACTGAGAAGGACCATAAGCTAATGGCACTAGCAAAAAGGGCTCCTAAGAGACTTTTTAATATTGAACCCACATTCCAAGTCAGTTATTTAAGATTTTACCTCTTGGACTCTTGGTAAGCCCAAAATCTCTACTTAAAAAGAGCAAACTTTAAAAAAAAAAATTTATATCTGCAAGCCATATTTATCTACTATAGTGTTTACCAAACTCACTCCAGGGCCTGAGGCTGTGTTTTGGTGAATAAAATATGAAAGAGTACTTTGTTTACTTGCTGACACAGATTAGTAGCATATTATTATTGTTGGTATATTTTTCCTAAAACACTATTGGAATACTACCCCTAAAATGCAAAGAACTTTTAAAAATAAAGGGTGGGGAAAAAAGACAAAAAATCCTATAGAAAAACAAGCAAAAGATAAAAACAAACAATTCACAAAAATTTGTTCTTTAAATATGCAAAAAGATATGTCACTTCACTCATAATAAGAAAAATGCTAATTAAAATTACACCGAAATATCTTTTCTAACCCATGGGACTGACAGAACTCAAAAGCTGGACAATACACTCTACTAGAGACGTTGTGGGGAAACAGGCATTCTTGTACGTTACCAGAAAAATACAAATGGTTCAACCTCATGAAGGGGAATTTGATAATATCTAACAAAACTATGTATGCATTTACCCTTCCACACCTTCTAGAGTTTATCCTGAAGATACGCCCCTAACAACACAAAAATACATATACAAAAGATACTCGTTGCAGCATTATTTGTAACTGCAAAACACTGGAAACTATATGAATATCCACACAGGAGATGGATTGAGTAAACTATGGTGTATCTACACTCGAAGGTACTACTATGCAGCTGTAAACCTGCGAAAGAATGAGGAAGATCGCTATGAATTAATGTGGAATGATTTCCAGGAGATATTTTTGAGTGAAAAAAACAAAGGGCAAGAGAGCTACCTCCTTTTGTGTAGGGAAAAAAAGAAGAGGAAGCAAGAAAATATACATGTATCTGCTTACCTCCATGAAAAGAATACAGGAGGATAAACCAGAAGACTGCGAGACTGGTTACCTACAAGGGATGGGAAAGGAGGCATAGGGCAAAGAAAGTGACATTTCTCTGAGTATACTTTTCATAGAGTTTTACCTTTAGAAACATGTTAATGTTCTACGTGGTTTTAAAAATAACATTAAATCAAAGAGTAGAATGCAGGGAGGGGGACTAAAACTTAAAGCAAACTGAAAGAATTGCACCCAGCTGTTTTCCCCATCTTTTGCTAAGCAAAATGAGGTCCCCAAAGGAGGGTAAAAAAGAGAACTAATCTAAGGAACGTACTGTATTTGACTACATGGAGAACAGCAAACCAGCCCTAAACTCTTATAGGATTTTTTTTTTTGTAGCGTTAGAGGTAAAGCGATTCTGAAACTAGTTTAGATGTATTACAAAACTGAGTGAATAAATAAACATGTTGATATTGTTGGAAGCCAGGATTCTCACTGTAGAAGAAGGAACATACAAATAACAGAATGGGGAAAGGCAAGAACCCTGTGGGGATGCATTGGAAATGGAAGTATTGGCTTCAACTCAGTTTCTAAAATAGGTCTGTGTGCATTTATGGATGTGTGTGCGTGTGTGTGTGAGAGTATGTACACGTGCATGCTTCCCACCTCTGTTCATCGATAGGGTCCAGAAGCACAGAATACACCTACCACCCAGATCTTGGTCTAATACCATTCCATGCTGAAAGGAACCAGCTATCCTCAGAGAAATGACTGATTCCAGGGCATAGCTCAGCCTAGGACATAAAGAAGTGATCAAAAATAATGTGAAGGCACGTCCGAGGACACAGGAGCCACAAGCCTGAAGGGGATCCCACTGGCAAAAGCTATGACATTTTAAGCATCATATTAATTAAGGGCCGTAAGGAATTATAAACCATTAATTTAAAAAAATCTGTGCATCCTTATTGATAATAAATACATCTAAAAATAATAAATTAGAGAAGGGGTAGGCTCTTGTGTATGGTGGAATGGCAAGGGCTGACTGGTAAACGTGAAAGGTGTGCTGGAGTTGGAAAATCATCATGGTGTGAGCTGCTTCAGTTAAGCATCGTGAGTAGATACTAAATCTAGGAGAGATGGGTGGGGACTTTTGATGAGGAGCAGAATACTTGCATGGTCTTAAATTGTCCACAAACTGCTTGTTAGATGCAAAGAAAAAAACAGTTACTATACAATGGAGAAATAGGACATCTTGATCACGTGATCAAAATTAATATCACCAGTAAACAGCAGATGGACATGATGTACCTCTAAATGTGATACCCCGAGAAGGATACAACATAATTTATGTAATATTCTGCCCGGAAATGTGTAGTCTGAATTTAATCATGAGGAAATATCAGGCAAATCCAAAATGAGAATCACTCTATTAAAAAGTGGGTAGGAGACAACTGTATTTTCAAAAATGTCTGTGTCACAAAAGTCACAGAAAGACTGAGGAAATGTTCCAGATTAAAGAGGACCAAAATGATATAACAGTTAAATCCTAAACGAGATTCTGTCCTGGAGGGGAAAATTTCTGTGAAGCACATTATTCGGTAATTGACAAAATTGGAATATGGACAGTAAATTAGATAGCAGTATTATAACGGTGTTACCAAAGTTGATAACTGGACCGTGGTTATGTAAGAGAATATCCGTATTCTCAGGAAAGATACACTGAAGTATTTAGAGGTAAAAAGCCATGATAAATGTAACTTGTTCTCAAATAGTCCAGGGAAATAAAATTGTATAAAGACAGAAGAGTGGCCGGGCGTGGTGGCTCACGCCTGTAATCCTAGCACTCTGGGAGGCCGAGGCGGATAAATCGCTCAAGGTAAGGAGTTCAAGACCAGCCGGAGCAAGAGCAAGACCCCATCTCTACTAAAAAATAGAAAGAAATTAGCCAAGCAACTAAAAATATATAGAAAAAAATAAGCCGGGCATGGTGGCGCATGCCTATAGTCCCAGCTACTCAGGAGTGAGGCAGGAGGATGGCTTGAGCCCAGGAATGTGAGGTTGCTGTTAGCTAGGCTGACGCCATGGCACTCTAGCCAGGGCAACAGAGCCAGACTCTGTCTCAAAAAAAAAAAAAAAAAGACAAAAGAGAAAAGAGTACATGCAAATGGAACAAAATGTTAACAATGCTGTGCATCTGGGTGAAGGATATACAGATGCTTTTTTTGTACTATTTTTATTCCTGCAACTTTTGTCTGAATTTGAAATTTTTTCCAAATAAAATGTACTTTAGGAAGGCTAATAATTGAAAATATAAGCTTAAAATTATACTGGGAAACATTATGCTAAGTGAAATAAGTCAGACACAAAGGACAAATATTGTATGATCTCACTTACATGAGGTACCTAGAATAGGCAAATTCACGGAGACAAAAAGGCGGCATAGCAGTTACCGGGGGCTAGAGGCGAAGAGGGATGGGGAGTTATTGTTTAAAGGGTGCAGAGTTTCTGCTGGGGTGTTGCAAAAGTTTTGAAAATAGATCAAGATGATAATTGCACGACATTGTGAATGTGCCTACTGTCACCAAATTGTGCATTTGAAAATTGTTAAAAGAGTAAATTTTATGTATATTTTACACAATAAATAGTATCTTGAGGATGCTTATTCATTATAAAAGGATTCACTACAGTTCTTCAAATGTGAGCTCCCTTTGTTTTTTTAAATAATTTTATACAACCTTTAAGAGTCACATCAGCTTTTTGAAGGTTCTGCTTATAATTGATTATGTAATATCTGTCTTTCAGCTTAGTTGGTTTTTAAAAATCAATTGTTGAAAAGCTGATATTCACCTTGGGCAAACGTCTTAGCTTTTTTCAGCATCCAGGTTTTCTACTTGTCAAAGCAAAAGATTCTTCAGAGTACTTCACTTCATTCATCAACTAGCTCTTGTCTTAGAAAGAGGATACTAGTACTTTTGCTTCACAAAAATATTTCATAAACATAAGCTTTTCTTTTTCTCACAAAGATCCTACCAGGAGAAATGAGAAAAACAGATGTTGCTTATAAGGCGTCTAGTAGACGTGTTTCCATTGTAAGCTGATCTGACTCTGAATTTGGCATCTGCTCAGTTCACTGTGTAGACTGAGCATTTTAGTCTCACGGTTTGGCAGAAAGTTAATATTGACCTCTGACTGTTACCTGAAAGCTCAGTGATAAAATACTCTTACTAAACCTCTTGAGAGAGTGATTTCACAGTCTAAGCAAATGTCTTCAAAATATATCATCCTAGTAACCATACTAATTTTATTCTTTGGTTGGGAATACTTATTTATTTCATCTCATACAGAGCATTCCCCAAATCTGGCTGGGAAAAGCCCGTGTGGTCAGAATGGTAGAAGAGGAAGGACATAAATCTCTTACAACGCTCTCTGCAGGTTATTGCACCACAGCTTCTCAATTAACCTTCATCCCCCTCGGGCTGCCCGGGGCCTAGGGGAAGGCCCAGAAGTCTGGCTACAGAACGGTTTCTCATTATCATCTGTTCTGAGTACCTGAGCACCCCTGCAGCGGCTCAAGTTTCCCCTAAGGAGAACGCAGCCCAGATTCATCTGCTCTTGACCCATCTTACTTACAACTATACTTTTTTTCTTTTTACAGTTTTATTGCAGTATAATTGACATACAATAAACTATACATATTTAAAGTGTACAATTTTATAAATTTGGACACAGGCATGCACTCATGAATCCATCACTATAGACATATCGCCACTCCCATGGCCTTTTGTAATCCCACCTTCCTGCCGCCTCATCCCCATTTGGATTGTTTCCAATTTGGGGCTGTTACAAGTAAAGCTGCTGTGAACATTTATTTACAAGTCTTCGTGTCGGTGTATGCTTTTATTACCTTGGGTAAATACTTAGAAATAGAACAGGTCATATGGTAGATGTATGTTTTAGCTTTTTAAGGCATTGACAAATGGTTTTCAAAGTGGTCTTACCATTTTACATTCCCACAATCAGTGTATGAGAGTTCCAATTCATCCATACCCTTGCCAACACTTGTTATGGTCAGTCTTTCAAATTTTAGCCACTCTCATGGGTGTGTGGTGGTATCTAATTGTGATTTCAATGTGCATTTCTTTAATGCATAGTGATGTTAAACATCTTTTCATGTGCTATTTTGCATCTTCTTGTTGAAATGTTGAATACTTTCGCCCATTTTTTATTGAGTTGTTTCTTGTTATTGAAGTACAAAAATGTTTAATTTTAACAAAGTCTAAATTATTTTTTCTTCTATAAAAGTTTGTACTGTTCTTTTTCTTTTGGAGATAAGAGTCTCGCTCTGTCACCCCAGTGCAGTGGCATCAACGTACCTCCCTACAACCTCAAACTCTTGGGCTCAAGGGATCCTCCTGCCTCAGTTTCCTGAGTAACTGGGAATACAGGCGCATGCCACGATGCCCAGCTAATTTTTCTATTTTTAGTAGAGACGGGGTCTCACTCTCGCTGAGGCTGGTCTCAAACTCCCAAGCTCAAGCAATCCTCCAAGCGCTAGGATTACAGGCATGAGCCACCGTGCCCAGCCAAAAGTTTGTACTTTTTATGTGCAAACCCAAGATCACTAAGATTTTCTCCTATATTTTCTTCTCAGAGTTTTATAGTTTTATCTCTTACATTTAGGTCTATGATTCATTTCAAGTGAATTTTTGTAGATGGTATAAGGTAAAGATTGAAGTGTTTCTTTTTTTTCCTCATATATGGCATCCATTTGTTCTATTAATAATATAATTTGTTGGAAAGAGTATCCTTTCTCCATTGAATTGCTTGGGCAGTTTGGTCAAAAATCAATTGGCCACACAGAAGCAGATTTATTTCTGGACTCTATTCAGTTCCATTAATCTTTTTGTCTATTTTATATGCTAATGCTATAGTGTCTTGATTATTGTCATTCTATAATAAGTTTTAAAATCAGGTAGTATAAATCCTCTGGCTTCGTTCTTTTCCAAAGTTTGTATTTTAGCTAATCTTTGCATTCTCATACAAATTTTAGAAGCAGCTTGTCAGTTTCTAGAAGAAATGCCTGCTAGAATTTTGATTGGTATTCCACTGAATCAGTATAAAAATTTCTGCAGAGCTGATAAGAATATTGAATCTTCTGACCTATGCACACTTTATATGTCTCTATCGATTTAGGTTTCTTTTATATCTCTCAGCATTGTTTTGTCATTTTCAGTGTGCAGGTCTTACATAACTTTCATCAGATTTATTCCTAGACATTTCACATATTTAATGCTGTGGTTAAATATTTTTAATATTTCTACTAGTTATTTGCTAGTATATACAATTGCAACACACATACACATTACTTGTGTAGATATTCAATTGATTTTTGTATTGTGGAACTTTGCTAAACTCACTTAGTAGTTCTAGTAACTCTTTTCTAGATTCCGTAGGATTTTCTGCATAGACTGGGATTTCTCAACCTTGGCGTTATCGACGTTGTACAATGTTTAGCAGCGTCCCTGGCCTCTACCCACTAAATGCAGGTAGCATCCTCTACCCTAGTTGTGACAACCAAAATATCTCCAGACGTTGCCAAATGTCCTGTGAAAGGGCAGAGCTGCCTGTTGAGAACCACAGACGTTGACACTCATGCCATTTTGAAACAGTGACGGTTTTACTTCTTTTTCCATCTTGATGCCTTTTATTTCTTTTGTTTGCCTTATTGCATTGGCTAGAGTCTCCAGTATGGTGTTTCATCGCAAACACTCTTGCCTTGTTCTTTATGCTAAGAGGAAAACATTCCATCATTCACCTTAAGAATGATATTAGCAATAAGTTTTTCCTAAGTGCCCTGTATTAAATTGAGAAATTTCCCCTCCATTCCTAGTTTGCTGAAAGTTTTTATTAGGAATGGATGTTGGATTTTGTCAAGTGCTTTTTCTGCATCTATTAAGATATCTTATGACTTTTTTAGTTAATCTGGTAAATTACATTGACTGATTTTTTAAATGTTAGACCAACCTTGCATTCCTAGAATAAACCCCAGTTTATCGTGACTTATTATCTTTTAAAATATATTGTTGCATTTGATTTGCTAAAATTTTCTTTAGAATGTTTGTATCTATATTCATGAGGAATATTGGTCTGTAGTTTTCTGGTTTTGATGTCAGAGTAATGCTAGCCTCAAAGAATGAATTGGGAGGTATTCCCTTCTTTTCAGTTTTCTGAGATGTTTGTATAGCATTGGTATTAATTTCTTCCTTAAATATTTTGTAGAATTCACCAGTGACACCATCTAGACCTGGGACTTTCTATATGGGAAACTTCTTAGCTACAAAATCAATATATTTGACAGATATACAGTGCTATTCAAGTGATCTGTTTCTTCCTGAGTAAGCTTTGATAGTTTGTGACTTTCAAGGAATTTGTCCTGTTCCTCTAACTTGTCAATCTATTGGCTTATGTTATTGATGTTTCCTAATTATCCTTTTAATATATGTAGATTCTATTGTGATATCACCCACTCCTGTCATTCCTAATATTGATAATTTGTGTCTTCTCTCTCCCTCTCTCTCTCTCTCTCTCTCTCTCTCTTTCTCTCTCCCTCCCTCTCTCTCTCTCACTCAGTATGCCTAGAGATTTGTTAATTTAGGCATATTTATACTCCCAATCCCATCTTCTCAACTCAGTGATACTGTTAAGAATCTGCCTAGGTTGTCCTTCCTTGTGTTGTGGCCTGGTAACTCTCTCTAGGTAGTACGCTAGAGCAATTTTATGTTTTACCTCATTTGTTTCCTCTCTTTCATGAATCTCTTGTGGCTGATGTACAATATTTAAAAAACTTTGTTTCATATATTTTTATCTTGTTTTTGTTGTTGCTGAAAGAAACATAGGTCTGGTCCCTTTTGTTCCATCTTGGTCAGAAGCAGAAGTCCTCAATACTGTTTTTTTTTTTTTAACCTTATCATAATTTATTTTAATGTCAAGCTGGTCCATCGTGCTTAACCACAGAAATTATTTCACTGTTACTTCTGGGAATGAAAGGGAGATGTAAAGTCCTTTATAACTTTTCATCTCTCACAATTGTATTTGGGGAGACATCTAGATAATAGAATTTTGTCCAAATAGCTAGGAATAACAATAACACAGAAGGAATCTAGAGGGAAGGGAAGAGGGATAACTAATAAATTCTCAGCTGTGAAGACCCAAAGTAATATTATTTGGTGAATATTTCTTTCTTATAAACTTTTCATTTCAAAGCGAAAGGAAAGCATGATATTTAGGCTTAGAAAGACCAGGTTGACTTGATGGCAAACTGGCATGTCCCGACTTGAGCTCTTTAGAAAAAATATGAGGGGAAGCTCATGAAGTTTGGGAAAGACCTCATGCTTGAGACTTATCACTTACTCTCAAGGCTGAAGAAAGAGGTAGGTGCTTAGACCATATTTTAGTGTGAGCAAATATGACATTTCTCATGCTGTTACACAATATTCATGTTCTTTTTTGCATGTTCTAGGTTTTCTGTCTCAGCTGGTCTCTGAAAAGCCTCTGACCGAATGCATCCGTGCTGGCCACTATGCAGCAAGTGTCATAATTAGACGGACTGGCTGCACCTTTCCTGAGAAACCAGACTTCCACTGATGGAACAGCAGAAAGCCCAAGCCCAGGAGTACAGACACAGCCCCCTGATTGCTTCCTGAGAATTCCCATATTAATAAAGAAGAAAATTATCTGCCAACTTTTCCTACTATGATAATGTTCAATCTTAATCTAGAGGGTACAGTAATGCTCATAGAATCTTTATTATCTCAACAACCTAAACATGATGTTTATTTCCATAGTTTGATATTGCCACTTAAATGTCAATTAAACAAGAACATAACATTTCAGTAGAAATTTTTATTTCATTTTCACTTTGTAAATTTATGTGTATTTAGTAAATTGTTTAGTCTTTTTTACATTTCTGCTTTGAATGCAGACGCAATTTAATATAATAGGTTTTTTAAATGAATTAATCTGAACACATCAATCTTAAGCTTTTTATACAAATATATTTAATTTAGGAATATGTGTGTGTACATAAAACATGTACATACATATATAAATATACAAGATATATACGTGATAAATAGTCAAAATAGGTACAGAAATATTTATCTTGCCAAATAATCTCTTCAGTGTGCACTCAAACATGTAATAAACTTTGAATAATTAAATAATGTGCCAAATTTTAAATTATATTATAACATTCAAATCATAATCTTGTACTTATGGAACTCTGTAATTTGACACAAATGAAAACTTGTCATGTGGGAATTTTTTCTGCCTTTTCCTGTGATCAACAAACTAAGGAGGAAAGATCATTATTTAATACTGGGCCCTGAAATTATATCTAATTTGCTGATGGAATTAGGAAGAACAACATAATACATTGAAAAATAACTTAGTATTGAAGACCAATAAAACATTCTTTTAAGGAAGACAAAATGGTATAAGAGAACCTCTGGAGTCAGATTTAGTTACCTTATATGACCTTGGGCAAATCTTTAAGCCTCAGTTTTCTTTCTGTAAAATGGGATAATAACCTCTACGTACAAGGTCATTGAGATGATTTGGGAGAGAATACCAAGTATAAAATAGTTGGTACAGTGTCTTGTGAGTGTTTAATAAGTAGCTGCTGTTTTTATCATTATGATTATTATTGAAAGAAAAAAGATAACATTTATAAAACTGAATTCAGGAAAAGGGGAGGAGAAGATGGGTAGATTCACACCTAACAGGTACAATGCACACTGTCTGGGTGATGGACACACTTATAACTTTGATTCAAACTGTACGAAAGTAATTCATGTAACCAAAATGTTTGTACCCCCACAATATTCTGAAATTTTTTAAAAAATTGAATCCAAATCATAGAAAAAGATTTGATTTTTTTTTGTTTTGTTTTATATTAGGTAAACTTTAAGGTCTCTTATGCTTTCTTTGTCTTTTTTTTTTTTCAAATATAAATCACCATAAAATTTACCATTTTAAAACATACAATTCATTAGTTTTTAGTATATTCACAAAACTTTGCAACCATCATCATGATCTAAATCAGGAACATTTTCATCACCCCAAAAAGAAACCCTATACCTTCCAATTCACCTTTCTTCCTGACAACTACTACTCTATTTTCTGTCTTTATAGATTTGCCTATTCTGGACATTCATAATAATGGAATCATATAATGTGTGCGCTTTTTTTTGTTTTGTTTTTTTGAGACAAGATATTCCTCTGTTGCCTGGGCTAGAGTTCAGTGTGACATCATCATAGCTCACAGCAACTCAAACTCCTGGGTTCAAGCAATCCTCCTGCCTCCCAAGTAGTTGGGACTACAGACATGCACCACCACGCCTGACTCATTTTTCTATTGTTTTGTAGAGATAGAATATCACTATGGTGCTCAGGCTGGTCTCAAACTCCTGGCCTCAAGCTATCCTCCTAGCTCAGGCTCCCAAAGTGCTAGGATTACAGGCGTGAGCCACCTCACCCAGCCTATGTTTTCCATTTGTGACCAGCTTCTTTCACTTAGTATGATGCTTTCAAGGCTCATCCATCTTTAGCATGTATCAGAACTTCATTTCTTTTTATTGCTAAATAATATTCCATTGTATGGCTATATCACATTATGTTTATCCATTCATCAGTTGGTGGACATTTGTGTTGTTTCCACTTTTTAACTATTGTGACTAATGCTGCTGTGAACATTTGCCTGCAAGTTTGTTGTGTGCATATATTTTTTTTTTCTTGGTATATATCTAGGAATGGAATTGCGGGTCATATGGTAACCCTATGTTTTACTTTTTGAGAAACTACTAAACATTTTTCCAAAGGGGCTGCACCATTTTGCATTCTTACCAGCAATGTTTTTTCACATCCTTGCCAACACTTGCTATTATCTGTTTGATTATAGCCATCTTGATGGTTATGAAGTGATATCTCATTATGGTTTTTGATTTGCATTTCCCTAATGACTAATGATGTTGAACATCTTTTCATGTGCTTATTAGCCATTTATATATTTTCTTTGGAGAAATGTCTATTCAGATCCTTTGCTAATTTCTCAATTGAGTGATTTGTCTTTTTATTGTCAAATTGTAAGCGTTCTTTATATATTCTGGATACAAGTCCATTATCAGGTATATGATTTACAAATATTTTCTTCCATCCTGTCCATTGTGTTTTGCTTTCTTGATGATGCCCTTTGAAGCAGAATTTTAATTTTGATGCAGTCCAATTTATTTTTTCTTTTGTCACTTGTGCTTTTGATTTGATATCTAAGAAACCTCTGCCTAATGCAAGGTCACACAGATTGATGCCTGTATTCTCTTCCAACAGTTTTATAGTTTTTGCTCTTACATTTAAGTATTTGACTTTGACCCATTTTTAGTTTATTTTTGTATATGGTGTAAGAGTCTAAATTCTCTCACATGTGAATATCCAGTTGTCCTAGCACCTTATCGAAAAGACTATTTTCTCCATTATTGAATTGTCAAAAGTCAAAGCCAATTACATTCATCATTGCTATGGTTTGAATATGACTTCTCTATCCCCACAAAAATGCATGTTGACATTTGGTCCTCAATGTGGTGGTGTTGGGAGGTGGGGCCTAGTAGGAAGTGTTCTGTTCATAGGGGCAGATCCCTCATAAATAGCATAGGTGTCAATCTTGGGATAGAGATTGAGTTCTTGCTTTGGTGAGACTAGATTAGCTCTCATGAGAGTGGGTTGTATTAAAACCAGGAAGCCCTGGGGTTTTGCCTCTAGGCACATGTCTGCTTCCCCTTTTACCTTCTCTGTGTTACGACAGAGCACAAAATCCCTCACTGGAAGCCAGGGTCATTCCCTTGAATTTCCCAGCCTGCGGAACTATAAGCTAAACAAACCTCTTTTCTTTATACATTACTCAGCCTCAGGTATTCTGCTATAGCAACACTAAATGGACTAAGACAACGATAAATGTAAAGTTTTCTTTCTGGACTTGCGATTTCATTCCATTTGTCTGTATATCTATCCTTACGCCAGTCCAGACTGTCTTGATTATTGGAGGTTTGTAGTACGTTTTAAAATCAGGAAGTGTGAGTCTTTCAACTTTGTCCCTGAAGAGCAATTAGTTTGAGCTCTAGGGTATCTTTATCACATTAAAACTACTACAGAATGTCTTCCTCTTAGGTAAGTAGGAAGAATACTGACAAACCTTTACTCTTTTTTTGATCTGAAAATCTCTTACCCAAGGACTGTTGATGGAGCATTAGTCACCAGATAGACCTTTCTGACAATCGCTATTTGTAGGAGCTTCCAAAGCATGCTATTTGGTAGTACTTAACATGCATTTAGATTACATGTAACTTGTAATAAAAAATAGTGCTTGAGATATGTCTTTTGCCCTTCAATAATGGCATACTTTTAGTACTTTCTTTTGGTAAAGGACAAAATGAACAGCAGTGACTAGTCTAGCAGACTAGAGCTCAGGAAACCTGCCTCTAAGCTGTTAGGCATTCCTCTCTGTGGACTAAATTTTTCCATCTTGCAATGGGGAATTTTATAGCATCTTGGTTTAACAGGCATTTGAGGGAGGACACACAGTATGGGAGAAGAATAATGAACTTGTCAAGAACACTTGGGTTCTGACCCTAGCATGGCTCCAAATAGGAGTATCACCCTTTAATTCTATATAATTGACAAGGTATAAATGCTGCAGTCGTGACATCCCTAAAGTATAGTTCTAGTGTAAACTGGTGATTTTAACAAGATTGCCTCCCTGTACGAGAGGGAAGGAGGCTCTTAACCTGAGGAGTGAGCCAGAAAGGCCGGGGCTGTTCATTTGTATGTCACGGCTGAGCAAGTGAGGTAGGCACAGGAAACTGATACTTAAGAGCTGGGCCTCGCTGATCCGGAGAGTTAGAACCTTGAGGTCAGCCTAGTCTCAGCAAGTGATCAAGCTCACCAGAAAACTGCTTCTATGGGGTGATAATAAAAGTGATACCAAGCATTTGGTGACTACATGCCAGAATATTGATAGAGAAGAGTAGGAAAGAAGGAAAAAAGAGCAAGAGAGGTTATTGTGTTTTCTTCTATTTCTTACATCTACCTTTAAGTACTGCTTTATTTCTCTGCAAGAATCAAAGAAGGGTAAGACTTTTTATATCAGAGTGTGGGAAATACGTTCTCTGTCTTACAAAGTCCAAGCAACCTCTACTAAAAGCTATTATTTTTACCCAGTTTTGTAAAGCAAGTATATTTTTTACCCTTTCAAAACATGGAAATACATAATATAAAGATAGTTTTAGACAATATACAAGGCTATGAAGGAAGCGTGAGTTGGCCGACAGTCTAAAAATACCATTAGTGTTAAAATATAAAAATATGCACTGACTCATTTCTGTTATTCCATCACTCTCAGAAAACATGTCTATTTAATATTTCCACTGAATAAAACAGGCTTAATATGTAAACAATTATGATTCAGTGATAGTTCTAGGTTCAAGTTTCTGAACAAGTTCTTGAACTGCTCTGAGCCTTGGTTTTCTCAACTGTAAAATAAGGAAAATATGCCCACCTATCCCCAGTGAGAGAATGGTAAGAGAATGTGTAAGTGAAAATATTTTATAAATACAGATGCTCCTCAGCTTATAATGGTGTTATGTCCCATTAAACCCATTGTAAATTGAAAATACTGTAAGTCAAATGTGCATTTTCAACCTAGAATATGGTATTTTCAACTTAAAATGGGCTTATCTGGTATAACCCCATTCTAAGTTGGGAGCATACTGAATGCATATGGCTTTCACACCATCATAAAGTCAAAAACTCCTAAATTGAACCCTCATAAACTGAGGACTGTCTGTAAGAAAATTAAATATCAAATAGTTTGATATTTTACAAAGATGCCAGAGCAACCCAGTGGGGAAAGGAAAATCTTTTCAATAGATGATATCCATATTTTTTTAAATATGGCAAGATCATAACTCACTGTGGCCTCAAACTCTTGGGTTTTTTGAAAAGCTAAACAAAATTGACAAACCCTTAGCTAGACTAAGAAAAAAGAAGATTCAAATAATAAAATCGGAAATGGAAGAAGAGACATATTTCTGATAACAGAAATACAAAGGATCATAAGAGCTGTGATGAACAATTTTACACCAAAAAATTGGACAACCTAGAAAAAATGGATACATTCCTGGAAACATAACCTATCAAAACTGAATCATGAAGAAATTGGAAATCTGAATAGATCAGTAATGAGTAAGGAGATTGAATTAAAATCTCCCATCAAAGAAAAGCCCAGGACAAGATGACTTCATGGTTCAATTCTACTAAACATTTAAAGAAGAAATAATACCAGTCTTTCTCAAACTCTTCCAAAAAATTGAAGAGGAGGGAATACAGGCAGCCCCCAGGTTATGGATGACCTGACTTACGGAATCCATACTTATGAACGGGCTCCCAAGGCTCCCCATAAGGACAATTTATAATTACACGATTAAATTAATAATTCAGAAACTAGTTTCTAATACGCACGTAAACAAACCCGCATGGCATAAACAGTTCGTTGGTGCAGCATCTTTATACTAGTAGCTAGTGTCATTGTTTATAAGGTCACTTACACACAGCATCACTTTGTCTTAACTTTTTTATTCGATTTTGTGAGTCTGTGTTTACCCTTGTGGCCATGCCTCCAAAGCAAAAGTCCACTACAAGTCCAGGTGAGCCAGCAGAAAAGGGATTACAATGGAAACTAAAGTAGAAATAATTAAATATTTGGAGAAAGGCCAGATGCCATCATTCTTTGGGAAAGCATCAGGCTTCAGTCGCTCGACTCTCAGAACAATTATAAAGGATAAAGTGAGAATATTGGAACATACGAAAGGCAGTGCTCCTGTGAAAGCATCAGTTATTACTAAGCAGCATAGTGGATTAGTTATTGAAATGGAAAGGTTATTACTGATTTGATTAGAAGATCAAAATAAGCTAACATTCCTATTAGCCTAGTATTGATGCAATGTTAGGTGAGCGTTAACCTTTCATAATCTATTTTGAAATTTCTCCTGTCTCCTATCTAAACTTTTTGTATGAGTTCATTTTTGTGTTCTATTTGTTTGAATTAAAAGAATGAGCACAATAGCTTCTGTAACTTATTACAGTACAGGGGAATTATTATCACAGTATTACAGTGTTATTACCACATCTGAGCTGTTATAGAATTATTATTACTGTGTATGTGCTGTTTATCAGGGATCAGAGTTATGTGCATATCTCACCTAAAGACGTTCTCAGGGACATATCTTGACAACAACCTGGGGCCACCTGTATTTCCAAACTCACTTTACAAGGCCAGCATTACCCTTATACCAAAGTCAGACAAAGACACTACAAGGAGAGAAAACTACAAGGCAATATCACTTATGAACATAGATGCAAAATCCTCAACAAAATACCAGCAAATTGTATTCAACAGTACATTAAAAGGGCCAGGTGCGGTAGCTCACACCTGTAATCCTATCACTCTGGGAGGGCCAGGGCGGGAGTATCCCTTGAGCTCAGGAGTTCAAGACCAACCTGAGCAAGAGTGAGACCCCCATCTCTACTAAAAATAGAAAAATTAGCCACGTGTCATGGCGTGCATCTGTAGTCCCAGCAACTCAGGAGGCTGAGGCAGGAGGATTGCTTGAGTCCAGGAGTTTGAGGTTGCTGTGAGCTAGGCTGACATCACCGCACTCTAGCCCAGGTGACAGAGCAAGACTCTATCCTCCCAAAAATAAAAAAATGAATAAAAAATAAAAATATGACCTGGAAATTCTGTATCTTAGAGTATTTTTTCTGAAGAAAAGATCAAGTAACATTCATCACAGAATTCCTTAAAATATTTTTAATGGAAATAATTTCAATGTTCTGCAGGAGAAGACCGCTTTGGTAAATTATGGCTCGTGTGTAGGATGGAATACCACGTAGTCCTTAAAAATCATGTTAAAGAGTATGTTCTGACTTGCCGAATGTCAGAATATTTAAGCTATTGGGCTGTGGGGTCAGACCTGGATTCAAACCCATCTTTTCCCATCTGTGTGTCATGGGACATCTGTGTAACCCCTCCACGCTTCAATTTTCATACCTATGAAAAGTCATGAGGATTGAACAAACCAGTTTATATGAAGTGCTTATGAGCATAGTGGCTGGCATTCAATAAATATTCACTGCATAGATACACATATATATTAAGATTAGATACTAAATCTCGAAGTCAGTGAGGCTGGCATGCAAAAGTCATTTAATAAACATCTTTGAATAAATAAAATATGATGAAGATGATGGGAGATCTAACTGAGAAAATTGTGTTTAGGTCAAAAATAAATGTGACTATGAAATAATGAGACTTTGGTTTTCTATGACTTATTAATGAACTGAGGAGGGAAGGCCAGAAGAGAGCTTTTAAAAGTATTTTGTACAGTAGCAGCGTATTGAAATAAATGTATGTAGCCTCACAAGGTGAATTCTTTGGAAGACAAAACTCATTTAGATGTAAATGTTCTATAAAAATGTATGTTGTTTTCTATGTAGTAACTTTATAGCTGTTCTCTACGTGGTCCACCTCAAAATACCCATAGTGTTTCCTTCACTCAACAGATACTTTCCAGCCCCTGGTATGGGCTGAGCTCTGTCACAGGCTCAAGGTCTTTGCCCCGGTGGGGCTGACATTGTGGACTGTGTCGGGTGTGACTGGGTGACCGAGTGTCACCTGCCCGTGGGCACCTCGGTGGGTTCCTGGTGCTCTGGAGAGGCTGGGCCTGGAGAATGAGGCGTGGGCCCTGCCTGCCACTCACACGGCTGTGTCACCCTGGGCAACGACATTGTGATTCTGGACCGCGACCTTCTCATCTATAAAATGACAGCATTAGAGAGATGACTTTCAGTTTTTCTCTTTTTTACAGTATGACCAGAAAGAAATTAGTTGTCACCCGGTACACACACACACACACAGCCGAACGTGGACACACACACACAAAACTGGAAGACAGGTTCACGAATGCGAAGGCCGCTTCCAACTGGGAAACATCGTTTTTCTAGTGGAAAAGGTCTGGCAGGGAAGCAAAAGCCCTGGTTGGTGGCGGTGGTACCAGCCTGGGGGGCAAATTACGTCACCTCTTCACCCCTTGCATTGTGAAATCAGGCTCCGGGCCTAGATGATCTCTGAAGGCCTCTGTTTCTAAAATTACGTTTTGTGAATTCAATTCCACTCAACGATGACGTGTTGAGCCTTTGCCAGGCACTTTCCAGGCCCGCGAGCTGGAAAGGGGAGCGACTCATAGACCCCACCAGTTGAGGACCCGCCGTCCTCTGAGTGAGGCAGCAGGAGGCACAAGAAGGAAGCAGGCGTGTGTGCTCGTCCCAGAGGTCGTTTATAACGCGCCTGCGGAGCCTCAGCAGAGGGCCGCGATCTCCCCCCCGTCCCGCGTCTTGGCCTCCACCATTTCTGTACGCCAGGAAATGGGCAATGCACATACGAGGTGTCACCAAACGCATGTTTTTCAGGACATTTTCACCCCCTACCTTGGAGGGAAGGGGTTTGCTTCAAGGGGGAGCTTCCGGTTGTCCTGTGAGGCCAGATCCGACTCACAGCAAGCTCTGGCAATAAGGACAAATGCAGAATACCAAACACAGCTCATCGCTGAGTTAGTATCTTCCTGAAGTCTGAAATGCTGTTTTTCAGCCCTCACTCCAACACCCTGTGAGTTGTTTACTTTTATCGCTTAGATTTTTTTAAGATCCATGTCATGCAAAACATAATTGTATTCCCAGTAATCCGAAACTGTTTCTCATTTCAGACCTGCAGGCATAACCATTTGGTCACTTTCCATCAGAAGATACTGTTCTACGACGGAATTTGCTTCTAAAGCCGGATGCAGCTTCGAAATACAGGTTCAGACAGCGCACGAACTGCTGGCGAATAATCGCTAGGACAGGATCAGCCCCTTAAGGCCAAAGGAGTAAACGTGATGTTCCCCGAGAAGCGCAGGAAGGAGCCACGAGGAAGGCTCACCGGCAGCAGCGCGGGCCAGGCGGGAGCAGACTCTTTCCCTGCTAAGTGCGAAGGCCCGTCTGTAAACAGCTCTGACGGCTCTGCTCTGCGGCGCCAGACAATCGCGCCGTTGACAGACAGGACTGGTAAGTGCTCCTCGTTTCCAGGGGTATTCCGTGCATCTCAGTACAAGCAGGGTGCTTTGTCCTGCGCCCCCTCCCTGAGAGTAAATGTCTTTTTCTCCCAGGAGCCCCTGCTCCCTGTCACCTGCTGTTACTGTTTAACCACCTCGGCAGCAGGGGAGCCGGGGCAGAGGAGCCGGCCCCCAAACAGGCCGGTCCTGGCGCTAGCAGGGTGGCGTTCTCTCCCTGGAGAAACTGCTCGTGGGCCACCGACCTGTTACTCGGTGTGAACTCAGGATGGTTTGGAGGATGGTTTTCTGGGAAGCAGTAAAGCCACCCGGAAAGCCACTGCAAACCATCTGATCCAAAAATGTTTATTGAGACCTGGGGAAAGAGCCCAGGGACCAAGTCCCTGCTGTCATGGAGCTTGCGTTCCCGCAGGTAAGACAGATCATTGATAAGTAAGCACCTCGCATGTCAGGTCGCGTTAGGTGCGGGGAGGAAAGGTCAGCCCGGCCCAGGGAGAGATGCTGTTCGAGATGGGCTGCTGGGGAAAGCTCTGTATGTAGAGCTCATGCCTGCGATCCCAGGCACTACACTAGCTCTGTATGTAGAGCTCTCATGCCTGAAAGCACACAAAGAGGCTAATTCTCATTTCCCTTTTTCCGGAGACTTCTAGTGCATAGAATTATGGACCTGACGTTCTTTGAGACCAGTCATCCTCTGACGCTTTTCTCACTAGACCGTCTTCTTGCAGAGCGGTCGTCCTGTTCGTGCTTGAACACTCCCGCGTCCGGGGAACTCGCCACCTCCTGGGCCAGCTGGTCTGTCTCTGGGCACCTTCTTTCCATTGTGCCGAAGTCGGGCTTCCCTTCGTGTCCGCCCTGTGAAATTGACCAGTGCTCTCCCTGAGCGGCCGCACAGGACGCTTCTCATCCCTTCCACTTGGAAGCCAAGCAGCTGCTTTACCCCTCTGTCAATACGGCCCACAGTCGCAGCTTTTCTGACACTCATGTAATACTCTTCATTCGTATGCAGGTTTTCATCCACTAAAACTCGTGTTTCTTTTATTTCTTTGCCGCGTATCACTGTTAAGCCGTACCCTCATGTCCACAATAGTCCCGATGATTGAATGGACAGTTACAGGACTTTGCGTTTGCCTCTGTTAAACTTTCACCAGACGCACATCTGTTGACTAGATCTTTCTGGATCTTGCTGTTGCGATCCGTGTTCTCACTGTCCCTCCCACCACATCTTCACCCGTGTCAGTGTGGGGAGGCGTGTGTTGATGGAGGTGCGAAATCGAATACCTGCAGACGCCCAGGAGGTACCGCAAGTGGATCAGCAGGGCTGAAGTGGGGTCACACGCTGTGTGCGTGCCGGGGACTTGTGCCCAGTGAACCCCGCGCCCCTCCCGGCCGGGGCAGCCGCCGCTCGCGCCGGCTGGGCGTTGCCCTGCAGGGGTGCGAACGCACCGTGGCGGGGCTCCAGCTTCTCTAAGCGAATCTGCCATTCTGGATTTTTATGTCAAATCATTTTTAAATATTGAATCCATTTTTTTTAAACAGCATGTGGGACAGACGAAAATATCTATGGACCAGGAATGTCCTCTGGGCCACCAGTTAACAGTCGATTACTTCATTTACGTCATTGTTAGACTAACCTGTGATATGCGCTACAGACCGGCCTCCAAGGCAGGCTGAGGGCACCTCTGGCTGTGTCTCCCGGTCACGTCGTGAACCACTTCCCTGGGTTGACACCCAGCCTCCCCACTCACCATCGTGCCCAGATACACCGGGACTGCCGCAGAGGAGGCGCCTCGTCTCACAAAGGGGGATGGTGGAGTCGAGCAGTGCTGGGTTCTCATCTTCCCTCTGCCACTTCCTGGCTGTGTGACCTTGGGCAAATGCATTCACTTCTCTGTGCTTTGGTTTTTCTCATCTGTAAAATGCAGAAAATAATAGCGTCTACTTCATAGGGTTGATGTAAGTATTTTACAAAATCATTCAGGTAGCATTCTTAGCTCAGGGCCCAGCACATAGGAATCACTCAGTGAAATTTACCTGTACTTATTATTTTCTGGCTACTACTGTTATTGCTACAGTTATTATTAGGAATCACATTGTTATCCCTGACATCTGCAGATGGTGGAATGACAGTGGGAATGGCCCAGTGAGTGCAGAAGAGCTGCTCTTGGGAACACATCCAACCGTCTTCCTCCATGCGTGACCCCTCAGGCTGATGACCTTGGCACATGGCTGGTGCTCCCCTTAGAGAAAACACCTCCACCGGTGGGAGTGGAAACACCAGTTTTGCCTTCAGATGACATAGACCAGATCTTGCCACTCCTCTTCTCAAAAACTGTCAGTCAGGTCCCTTGTTACTTACAAAATGGAGTTTAAACTCCTCCTCCTGTCATTGGGGGTCCCCTCCCTGGTGGCGCCTGCCCACATCTCTGGCTCATCTCTCGGGAGACCCTCTCCAGGGTCCAGCCTTGCCACTCCCTGGACGAGCCCTGGGCCCTGGGCCGCTCCTGCATTGCTTCTCCCAGGACAGGTGCCCTTGCCTGGCTCTTCGCTGGCTAAACCCCATTCATCCTTCAAACCTAGTGACATTCAAGGTCGCTATGAGAAGTGCTTCCTTTGAAATTTATTAGCATTATCTGCTTCTGCTATTCATTTGGCATTTAGCATACTCTGCTTTCTGTCTTGCTAAACGGGTGAGCTACAGAAGGGTCTTGGCCTTCTTTGTGACTCTCTCCTCCACACCTACACACACAGACACACACACAAACACATGAACATACACACACACACACACACACACACACACACACACAACCCCCACCACATAGCACAAGGCTGAGAAACTGGGAATGCTCAATAAAGAAATATTTTGGGCCTGAATGAATGGCCTTAAGGACTGTTCCTTTCAACAATTATGGCCCAATAAATTATACCAGCGTTGCCTCCTGGAGGGGGAGGCCACACCAAGGCTCCCGCAGATGGGGAACTGCTCTGTCTGCCAAAACCCAGATGCAGGGCGGCCTTGGCCTTGTTTGGCTGTCTACCTGAATCTGGGTTTAACAACTTGGCCTGCAGTTTTACAGCCTGAATCACCAGGCCCAGCACAACAGCGTGAGTTCTTTGTCCACACGCCGGTGCCAGGTGTTGAGGGAACTGGCTGCGGTGACCTACCCAGCTCGAGGAGACCTGCAGGTGGGGGCAAGGGGTGCCTGCGCCCCAGGAGGCTGTGAGGCCAGGGGTCTTGTCTGCAAAAGGAACCCTTGTCTGGACCCCAAACAGAAAAAAAAAGAGAGACGTGATGAAAGTTTATAGCATAAGGATCTGGGGCTGGGGGCTGCTGGGAGGTGTGCTGGGTTGGGGGTTGTTGAGGGTGTGCGGGACATAAAATGACCTTCAAGGTCATAATTGAGCTGAACAAAGCCGAGAGAGCACCTAGATGCAGATTTTATTTCCATAGCTGTAAGAGTTGTGTGGTCCTAGGAAGAATGCTGGAATCCATTACTTTTAAGCCTCTAGAGTTGGGGTTACATATCTAAGAGCCAAAGAAATGCAGTATCCAAACAAGCGATGCAAGGGTTGAGGACTCGTGAGCAGAGGTTAGAAGGGTGTCTGGCTGGGTGAACATTCCCTTTTTGGGTTATGAAGTCATTGGTACAGCAACTATAAATAGAGTGCATGGCAGTGGTGTGCTGGTTACAGTTTAACAAGCAGTTCACCAAAAGAAAGTCCTGACTTACAGCATTTGCGGATTTCTGTGGTGTAAATACACCCACCACAGCCAATTTCAAATTACGCAGAAGGCAGGCCCAGCGCACAGGGTGGGGAGGAGACTGCACAGCCGGCTCCCGGGAGCCTTTGCCGGCTGGCTCCTGCACGCTGCTTCCCTCGGCCTGTCAAGGTCACCAACAAGTACCCAGCAGTGAGCACGCTTCTCTGGTAGTTTGGCAACCACCTCAAGCACTGTAAGTCAATGCGGCAAAAACCTCAAAAATTCTGTGACACAGTAACTCCAAAAATTGTATGAGATGATATAATAATTCCCTTAGTGGGTAAGTATCTTTCAAACCTGGTACAATTTAGAATTAAGTGTGGAGACCGGGCGCCATGGCTCACGCCTATAATCCCAGCACTCTGGGAGGCTGAGGCGGGAGGATCGCTTGAGGTCAGGAGTTCGAGACCAGCCTGAGCAAGAGCAAGACCCTGTCTCTACTGAAAATAGAAAGAAATTGGCCAAACAACTAAAAATAGAAAAAATTAGCCGGGCATGGTGGCGTGTGCCTGTAGTCCCAGCTAGCTGGGAGGCTGAGGCAGGAGGATCGCTTGAGCTCAGGAATTGGAAGTTGCTGGGAACTAGGCTGATGCCACTGCACTCTACTCAGGGCAACAGAGTGAGACTCTGTCTCAGAAAAAAAAAAAAAATAGAATTAAGTGTTGAAATGTTTAAAAGAAGAATATTCATAGCATTAATATTTTTTGTGTAAAGATGTTTGTACATATTTAGTGTTTTAGGTACTTAAAATATTTAAAAGAATCTGGCCTGTTGGTGTAACAGCTCAGCCTCGTGATTTCCATTTTCAACGTGTCATCAAGCTCTGGCTCTTTCTCTTTCTTTCCCTTTGTCCTAAAGCCATTAGGTGAGGCAGAGCAAAGTAGATGTAGTTGATCCTCATTATTGGTGGATTCCACATTTGTGCATTTGCCTACTCATTAAAATTTATTTGTAACCCCAAAGTCAATACTCACGAGGCCTTTGCAGACATCACCCACACACACAGAGCAGCAGAACATTTAAGGCAGCTGACAGGCGCGCTCGCGGCCAAGGCCGAACAAGGCAATGCTCTCTGACTTCCTGTTTCGGCTCTCGTTTTGTGAAGAAATGTCCTTTTCATGGTCTATTTAGTGCCACGTTTTTCACATTTTTGTCCCCTTTTTTGGTGATTTTGCTGTTTAAAATGGCCTTCAAGTGCAGTGCTGAAGTGCTACCCCGTGTTCTTAAGCACAAGAAGACTGTGACGTGCCTTCTGGAGAAAACACGAATGTCAGATGAACTTTGTGCAGGTACGAGTTACAGTGCTGTTGGCTTGATTCAATGTTAATGAAGCGACAATATTTATTCATAAGGTGTCTTTAAACAGAAATACGCATAAGGCCGGACGCGGTGGCTCACACCTGTAATGCTAGCACTCTGGGAGGCTGAGGTGGGAGAATCGCTCAAGGTCAGGAGTTCAAGACCAGCCTGAGCAAGAGTGAGACCCTGTCTCTACTAAAAATAGAAAGAAATGATCTGGACAACTAAAAATATATATATAGAAAAAATGAGCCAGGCATGGTGGCGCATGCCTGTAGTCCCAGCTACTCGGGAGGCTGAGGCAGGAGGATCGCTTGAGCCCAGGAGTTTGAGGTTGCTGTGAGCTAAGCTGATGCCAGGGCACTCTAGACTGGGCAACAGAGCGAGACTCTGTCTCAAACAAACAAAAAATAAAAGAAATACACATGAAATAAGGTTACGTATTAATCAGTTGACAGAAATGCTGTGACCAGAGGCTCTCAGGAACCTAGCCTTGTGTTTCCCCTGGGAGCAGTGGTTCAACATCCACCAATGCAGTGTTTGTGGAAACCTGATCCAACACAACTACCATGAGTAATGAGAACCGACCGTGTCTGCAGAAGAGAGTGAGGAGCTGCCGTGGCCCAGAGCAGAGGGTCAGATCTCAGGCAGGGTGAAGAGGGGATGCACGCGAGGGTGGCTCAGAGTAGGTGGTCAGAGCCCAGGTCGGACACAGAGGGTGGCGGCCCAGGTGGGAGGCTCGTGACACACTAGTGTTGATGACGTAGGTGGAACCTGGTGAGCCGGGTTCTCTCTGAGCCTCTCCACTGAGAGCACGTGGGAGCAGCTTCACCCCAACAGCAGTGAGCACCCTAAAGCTCAGGTCTTGGCTTCTAAACACTACTTCCCACAGCGCCTTGGAGAAATGGACGCTTCCAGGGCTAGGGCAGGCAAAGTGCGATATAAACCTGAAACTTCTTATTGTTCTGGAAAGCAAAGGCGTGCTCACAAAGAAAAAAAGATTATAGGGGGCATGTGAAGAGACACACGTCAGCTTGATTAGAGCCAATATGAGATTCGAAAGAAAGCATGTGGTAGCGGATTACAACCTATTTAATAAAATAGGAAACATACAGACATAGGTAAATGAATAAATTAATTGAAAGTTTCACTAGAACTTTTACAAAAAGTAGGATATTTACCTAGATTCAAAATATATCTTTATAAAATACTGAGTAGTTACAAAGAGAATAAAAAGTTAAGTTTCCAGTGGAGAGGACTGGCAGACGCCACCTTCGTCGAGTGACCTAAGTGAACATCGTTAGTAATGAGGAAGCCTGGTGTCACGCACCGGTGAGAGGATGCGCGGAGACACGGCATCGTGTCTGTCATTTTGCTGCCCGAGGTGCACAACCTGAGTGTAATCATGTGGACCAGACGTACCCAAACCAAGGGATAGTCTGCAAAATAATTGGCCTGTAACCTTCAAAAATAACAAGGCCATGAGGCTGAGGAACTGCTCCAGACTGACGGCCAATGAAGAGAGGACAACTAACTGCAACACCTGATTCTGAACTGGATGTGTCTGCTGTGAAGGACCTTGTTAGTGCTACTGCCAATACCTGAGTGGGGTATGAGGATCGATGGCGGTAGCGTATCAGTGCAAATCTCCTGATTTTTAATGGCTGTGTTACGGTTACATAGGAGAATGTCCTCGTTTGTAGCAAAACGCACTCTAAAATATTCAGAGTTGGTGGAGCATTAGGTTGGCAACTTACTCTCAAATGGCTCAGATAAAAAATTCTTTGTGGCCGGGCGCAGTGGCTCACGCCTGTAATCCTAGCTCTCTGGGAGGCCGAGGTGGGCGGATTGTTTGAGCTCAGGAGTTCGAGACCAGCCTGAGCAAGAGCCAGACCCCGTCTCTACTAAAAATAGAAAGAAATTAATTGGACAGCTAAAAATATATAGAAAAAATTAGCTGGGCATGGTGGCGCATGCCTGTAGTCCCAGCTACTCCGGAGGCTGAGGCAGGAGGATCGCCTGAGCCCAGGAGTTTGAGGTTTCTGTGAGCTAGGCTGACGCCACGGCACTCACTCTAGCCCGGGCAAAAGAGTGAGACTCTTTCTCAAAAAAAAAAAAAAAAAAATTATTTGTACTGTCCTTTCAGCTTTCCTAAAACTTTGTGTTTGTATCAAAAATGTGTAATCAAGCAATTCATTTAGATTTGTGGCTTGTAAGTAAAAATATTAGTAAGCTTACATACAGTAGTGAAACATTTAAGAGAAATTAGGTTCACCATATCTATAGGTTTAATTTATTAGATTTATAAAAATTATTACACTTAGGTACTTGGGAGGGTTTGTCAGACAATTAAAGTACATACTTTTAAAAGGAAACAGAATATATTGCATTTATAAATGCAGTTTTAAATGGTTGAAGGCATTTAACTGAATGTGTAGATGAGACCAAATTATTATTTTAAAACTCCTCAAAGGTAATTGCTAAAATTAGCTAGACTTGTAAATAGAATAGGGTTTTCAACTGAACTTAAAAGTCTACTGAATATTAACTTTTAAAAACCAGAGTAAAGGCCAGGCACAGTGGCTTACACCTGTAATCCCAGTACTTTGGGGAGGCCAAGGCAGGAGGGTGGCTTGAGGTCAGGAGTTCGAGAACAGCCTGAGCAAGAGCAAGACCCTGTCTCTACAAAAAATAGAAAAGTTAGCCGGGCATGGTGGCACATGCCTGTAGTCCCAGCTACTTGGGAGGCCGAGGTAAGAGGATCACTTGAGCCCAGGAGTTTGAGGTTGCTGTGAGCTAGGATGACGCCACGGCACTCTAGCCCGGGCAACACAGTGAGACTCTGTCTCAAAAATAAATAAATAAATAAATAACCCAGAAGGTATATAAAACACGATCTCTGACCTACTAAGGAGATCGTAATTGATCAGTGCCACGAGATCAACACTCAGGAGACAATAACAAAGAAAAGAATCTGGTGAAGAAGCTCAGGAAATTTCACACCAAATATGACTCCTTGCTATAAAGAACATTTTGAATTAAAGGAAAATATGGAGTCAGAGAACCACGAAGCTCACTTCTGCCTCTTCCAAACATAACATAATTAGCTGCTTCACTGAGAGTCTGTATGCTGTCACTTCAACAAATAGTGCTGGGATAACTGGAAATCCACGTGTAAAAGACTGACGTTAAGGTCAAGCACAGTGGCTCACGCGGGCCTGTAATCCTAGCTCTCTGGGAGGTCAAGGCGGGCGGATTGTTTGAGCTCAGGAGTTCGAAACCAACCTGAGCAAGAGCGAGACCCTGTCTCTACTAAAAATAGAAAGAAATTAATTGGACAACTAAAAATATATAGAAAAAATCAGCCGGGCATGGTGGTGCATGCCTGTAGTCCCAGCTACCGGGGAGGCTGAGACAGGAGGATCGCTTGAGCCCAGGAGTTTGAGGTTGCTGTGAGCTAAGAAGATGCCACAGCACTCTAGCCAGGGCAACACAGTAAGACTCTGTCTCAAAAAAAAAAAAAAAAATTGCAAAACACATGCCTGATAAAACAGGCATGTATCCAAAACATGTATATGTTTGTATCCAAAACATACAAAGAACTCTTAAACTCAGCAATAAGGAAACAAACAACCCAATTTAAAAATGGACGGAAGATCTGAATAGACACCTCTACCGAAGACTTTATATACATGGCAAATAAGCATGAGAAAAACTGCTCGACGTCATTTATCATTAAGGAATTGCAAATTAAAAGTACTACACACCTTTTAAAATGGCTAAAATCCAAAGAATCGACAATAGCAAGTGTTAGCAAGGATGTAGAACTCTCATTCCTTGCTGGGGGAATGCAAAATGGCACAGCCACTTTGGAAGACAGTTTAGCAGTTTCTTACAAAGCTAAACTTACTCTTACCATACAATTCAGCATGGTGTACACCCCAATGAGTTGAACACATGTCCACACAAAACCTGCACATGAATGTTTATAGCTGCTTTATTCATAATTGCTAAAAACTGGAAGCAATCAAGATGTGCTCCCAAAGGTGAATAAATAAACTGTGGTAATCCTACAATGGAATATTATTCAGCTATAAAAAGAAATCAGCTTTCAAGCCACAAAAAAATATGGAGGAAACTTAAATGTATGTTGCTTGGTAAGAGAAACCAACCAGAGGTGGTTATGCACTTCTGCAGTACCCCCCACCAACCCCGGGGCCAGTACCAGTCCATGGCCTGTTAGGAACCAGGTGGCAGAACTTGGCAACAACTGCCGCCCTCCCAACCCGCCCCCCGGCTCCACTGCCCCAGTCCGGTCCATGGAAAAATTGTCTTCCGTGAAACTTAGGAAGTGGGGTGCACACAGCAGGAGGTGAGCAGCTGGGGGAGGTGGGTGCCAAGCTAGCGAAGCTTCATCTGTATTTACAGCCGCTCCCCATCACCTTCCCCCTCCTGGTCCCTGGTGCCAACAAGGTTGGGGACTGCTGTGCTATACGATTCCCACTATTTGACATTGTGGAAAAGCAAAACTATAGAAACAGTAAAAAGATCAGTGGTTGCCATGGACCTCAGGGCAGGGAGCGAGCGAGGAATAGATGGGACCCGAGGGAATTTTAGGGCAGTGAAACTGCTCTGTGTGATGCTGTAACAGTGGATGTATGCCATTAGGCATTTGTCAAAACCCACAGAAACTGTAATACAAAGAGTGAACTCTAACGTAAACTATGGACTTTGGTTAACAATAAAGTATAAATATTGGTTCATCAATTTTAACAAAAATACAACATTAATGCAAGATGTTAACAATAGGGAAAATTGTGTGTTGGGAGGGACATATAGGAACTCTTCCTACTATCTGTTCAATCTAGTATCAACCTGAAACAGCTCTAAAATGTAATCTATTGCTTTAAAAAAAAAAAAAAACCCAAGGAAAAGAATATGGCAAACAAAAGGCAGATCAAAAATACATGAGACTGTAACAAAATCAGGTAAAAAATGATGAACAAAGGGTACTCTTTAAATAAAAGAGACTATGTGCTTGCCAACTGAGAAGTGTCCTGTCTCGCAAAGGACAGACTGTATCATGACACTGCGTCTCCCTGGTGCGACTCCAAGGTTCAGAGCAAGACCACAGGCATCACACGCTCTTGGCAGCCAGAGGAAGCCAGGGAGACCTCTACTCTGGAAATTTAATTAGAGAGAGAAAGTGTCCTCCACTTCCATCGCCACGTTGAATAGACGTTAAAAATTGTTCTGTATCACCAAGATTGCTGTTCTTTTTTGGTATGTGTCCATTTAGAATATGAGCGCTAGGGAAGAAGCCATCGTGAGTTCCCAAGAACCAATTCCATTTTCTTGCTCTACCAAGGCTGTGGGCAGGGCGCTGTCACTGACAGGCAGGAATAAACCAGAAGATGCTTGGCCACTTACATCAAATCCAGGAAAGCGTGAGAACTATGCACAGCGCAGGTGACCAGGGACCATAGGCGGTGTTTCTCCACCCTGCTCTGCTGGGACTCCATGGTGAAGCCTGTCAAAATCACCGATGCCTGGGCCACCCTCTTCTTTCGGTCAACAGATATTCATTAAGCATCTCTTGTGTGGGGAGCTGTTCTGTTTACTTGGGATGCGAGGCCGATAAAAGCAGACAAAATTCCCGCTTCTGTAGAGCTCGTGTCCTAGCAGGGAGAGAAAGAAACAATGAGCATAAGAAATTAGTAAATGATATAGTGTGTTCTGGGGAGATAAGGGCTGTGGACGAAAGACAGGAGGCGAGGGAGCCTTCAGGAATGTGAGAGGGGCCGGTTGCAATTTTAAATCTTGGGGCCGGAGTCAGCCTCCCCGGGAGGAGGGCTGCATTCGAGCAAAGCCCTGAGGATTCAAAAAGGCCCAGACAGAGGCAGCTGCACTCCGGGCTGAGGGGGCGAGGCCTGATGCGTCTCAGGATCGGCATGGACTGGCCTTGGCTGCAACCCAGGTCTGTCCTGGGCCACTGACTGACGGCCCCGCTAGTCTCCCTTCCTCTATCCTGGGGTTTGAGGGTGACCCCTGGGGCCCCTTCCCACTTGAAACTCTAGTTGGCACAGGGATGAGAAAGATGAAAGGTCGGGGCTGACACCAGTCGAAACACCGCTTCTCACTTGTCAAAGTGGGTGACCGTGGAAACGAGGTCCCTGAGGCGGTCACCAGGCCCCCGCGTGCTGGACCAGCCCGTCGAGTCAGTGCAGCGTCACCACAGAGACAGCTTGGGTTCAAGGTGAACTCGACAGCAAGTGCGGCCCCCTAAATATCCGTTGTGTGGAACACACGCTGATTTCACGCAGGCGAGGTTTGTGTGAAATACGTGCTACCAATGTGCATGTTTGGAACCATTGTTTGAAGAAAACTTACTGCTTTCGGGCATTTCATTTACAAAATTCGAGGAAACAGAAACGTCAGTGATTTACTTATAAAACTCACGCCTACTTGAAAGGTGCTAAAGAGAGCTTCCCTCCACACCGTGCTGCTGGTCGGGATAAGGTACATTGCAGACAGCCGACCTCGGGGGTTTCCAGCAACAAAGGTTTATTTCTCACTCACACTCTGTGTGCCTCAGGAGTTGGCTGGGGCCACCGTCTCATGTCTCCTCATTCTGGGACCCAGGCTGGGGAAGCAGCTGTCATCTCAAACATTGCCAGTTGCCATGGCAAAGGGAGAGCGATCTCGGGAGGGTCTCGCACTCAGACGAAATGCCGCAGCCCAGGCACAGCGCGTCGCCTCAGGACGCCTTGGCCAGAGCGGGTGACGCAGCCCCACCCGGTGCAAGAAGGCCCAGTGCAATTCTCCCACGTGCTGGGAGGTGCAGAGGGCTGGAAGTGCTTGGTGAATGGCACGAGTGACTCCCCCAGACTGCCAGGGCCCACCAGTGTTCAGACGACTGGCCACAAGAAACTCAGCCACCCAGGTAGGGCCCAGGCCATGGCGCCCCATGCAGTTGTTACACGCCATCTCTGGGCGGGAAGTTACTTCCTGATACAACATGATAGAAATGGTTCCCAAGAACAGAGACAAATAATAAATAGCGTGGCTGTATCTGTCACCAAGGGACGTCTATGCATGGGAAAGAACATGGCCCAGGCAGATTTTCTGTGGCCTGTGTAAAAAGACAAATGCAAGTGAGGCTGCCTTCTGCCTGGTTCCAGCCCAGCGCCTCTGGAAGATGACTGCGACCACCTGAGCGTCTCAGGCACCAACGCTCAGAAGGAAAACACCACGTTGTGTCTCAGATGTGCTGAATTTTGAGGAAATGGCAGAATGTCTGTAGGAGGCTAGATCCAGCGGGCCATCAGGAAGGAACCCTGGGCCCCCAAGGAGAAGACGGGGCCTTAGAGACACACGCGGAAAGTCATCCGCTTGGAAGAGAGAGCTGAGTGAGGAAGAGGGAGGACAATCCAGGCGCAAAAGCTTGCGGACACCACTGACACCGGAGAAGAGAGACCACGATGCAAGAAGACCAGGAGGGCACCAGTCTTGAAAGCTGAGACAGGAGCCACCTCCAGGAGGAGGGGAGGGCACAGGGCCCCCAAGAGAGCCAGAGGGATTTGGTCCCCAGGATTGAGGGTGGGGCACCAAGGCAGGGGGTGTCCTGTATCCTGTACCTGAGTGAGCGCCTGCCATGGAAGGCCTCCCCCTCCCTCTCGATAGACCGGCAGCACGCCCCGCACCCCCCAGCCCTCCCTGTGAACTGGGACCTTCTTGGGAGCTGCAACAGGATTTTGCTTCTTGGCACCTCCCCAGTGCCTAGTCTGATGCCTGACAGTTGGAAAGCAGTTGATAAATGTCTGTTCAGCAAACGAAGAGATGAATGAATAGAAAGAGAAGAATATGTCCAGAATAGTGAAATTGAACCTAAGGTTTCAAATGGGGAACCAACATAAAAGCAAAGACAGATGCAATTTGGCTTAACTCAACAAATAGTGTACTCAGCCCCTCTGGGGGGATGCAGGGTGGAGGACAACACAGGTCCTGTTTTCAAGGTGCAGGCAACCCAGGGGGTAGAGTCCACAGGCCGCACAGAGCTCTAATAGCACAGGTGGAGGAGCTGTAGCAGAAATGCACAAGCACTATGGATATTTAAAGCAGGGAGAAGTGGGAAGATGGCATTTGAGATCGGCAGTTGAGAAGAGGGATGAGTCTTCCAGGTAGATGAAACAGGAGGAAGAAAGGCTCCAGCCTGGGAAACTGCAGCCCCACAGCACCCGGGACCGCAGCATCCCAAGTGGGGAGAGGCAGCAATCACCAGCATTAACAACAGGAGTGCAAATTCTTCATAGGAATTTTTCGTGTGCGAACACAAAAATGTGAGCACATGGGAACGACTCAGCCCAAGCAGAGCTGCAGCTGTCCCTTGCATGGTCACTGAGCTGTTGTCCCTGAGGAATAAAAATGTTCAAAAGAATAAATGCAGGGCCGGGTGCAGTGGCTCACACATGTGGTCCCAGCACTTTGCGAGGCTGAGGCAGGAGGATGGCTTGAGGCCGGAAGTTCAAGGTTGCAGTGAGCTCTGATGCTACGGCACTCTAGCCTGGGCAACAGAACAAGGCCCTGCCTCTAAAAATAAAAAAGAACACAAAAGGTGTGAAGAGCTGCCTTCCTTCCCCTTCACACCCATCTACGAAGCAGAAAACCACTTTGTCGTTGACCTTCACTGGAGCCCTCGAGAGAAGCTTCTGGCTAATATTTTCTCAGAAAGCCTGGATAGAACTTTTAGACTTTATATTTTAAAATTAGTGACTGTGTTTTATTTGCCACAGTCATTTGTCAGTTTGGGACACTGGCAAGGTTACCAGCCGCTCGGCTTGGCCAGAAGATGTGTCCCTCTCACAAGGGCCCCTAAGGTCCTTCTAACCAAACTCTGCAGAAGGCAGGGACCAAAGGTGCGAGTCTGGAGGGTATGGGGCCAAGAGACCCAGGCCTGCGGGCGCCTGTGGCCACCCCATGCCAGCGATGAACTGTAGTGACCTCAGCAGGGAGCAGGGCAAAGCCAGGAGCAGGGGAGATCCCACCTCAGGCTTCGGCTCCCCCCTCGCAGAGTGCAGGACAGTTTCCCAGTACCTGTCACCTGGCAGTTCTGCCCTTAGCGTCCCAAAGGAGAAGTGCCTTCCAGTTTTCAGCAGTACTTACCCGCGGGGCCCAAGGCCAGCCTTCCTGGCTTCTCTTCATAAAACAGCCATCTACAGCTATGGGAAGTGGCGCGACCAAAAAGTGTCTGTGTCCTCTCCAAAAAGAGATCAAAATCCCTCTTTGATCTAAATGAAGTGACTTCACAAGTTTTCACTTAATTTAGAGAGAGAACTTGCATCCAATTCAACACCTACCTGCCAAAAAGATACTTTATGGGAACTGAAACACAGTTATGAACCTCTCGGCAAACTTGCTTAGAATGGAAACGACAGATCAGCAGCAATGATACCATTAGGAAGTATATTTTACAAGAAAGAATTCTCCTAGAAAGTTTAGGGATACTCTGTGTTCCACAACATAAAACATGCATCCCGGGCGAACGGCAAACAATTACATGGTATATAATAATGACATGGGGTTTTTTTTGTTTTGGTTTTTTCTTGATGGGTCTGAGTATTCACCTGAGTTCTTATCCTGATCTTCCTGGGTAATCAGACTTACAGACGAAAACATCTAGTGCCTTGTGCTCAGAGGTGCGACACGGTGAACTCACCCGGGATAGGGCGCCAACAAGATACAACAAGATAGGAACAACCGCAGGCCAAAGGCCAAGGGCGGCAGAGTCACGCGTGAACACCAAAGCCTGATGGGCTCTGCTGGGCTATTCTGAGTTGAACCCAAATAAATTCACATTAAGTGAAACCTGAGGAATTTCATTTTCTGGGGGACACAGCATCTCATCCCTTGAGAAGGGAAAGTACAGAGGAAATCAGGAATTCCTGTTTACCGAGTAAGTGGCCAGTGTATTGGGTGGGAAAAGGGCTAAACGAGAAGTATTGTTTCCCAAAATACAGTTCCCAGGATCACTTTAGGGGATACACAAAAGAATCCTTGTCATGTGGAATATTGATATGTTTATTTAATTAATAAAGGCAGGTGGTACTGGTTTTTTTATTTATGATATCTAAAATTTCCCTTTGATTACTTTTAAGTAAAACAGCAAATACCTTTAAATAAAAAGTTTTAAATTTTTTATTGTATATATTTAAGATGTACATGTTTTGATATAGATAGTGAAATAATTAAAAGTACAGTCAAACAAATTAACATATCCATCGCTTTCCATAGTTACCTTTTATGTGCATGTGTGTGTTTGTGTGTGTGTGTGGTAAGAGCACCTGAAATCTCCTCTTGTAGAAAATTTTCAGTTTACAATACAGTTTTTTCTCTTTACTTTTCTTTCTTCTTTTTTTTTTTTTTAGAAACAGGGTCTTGCTATGTTGCCCAGGCTAGACTCCAACTCCTGGGTTCAAGTTATCCTCCCACCTCAGCCTCCCAAATGTTAACAGCTGGGACTACAGCTATGTAGCACTGCACCTGGCTCTCAATACAATATTCTTATTAATATAGTTCTCATGCTGTGCATTACACCTGTAGACTTAGTCATCATACCTAGCTACAGATTTTTAATAAGAACAGCACAGTTGGCCCTCGGCTAATGGTAAAACAGTGAAGCTATTCCCTGTGGTGAAGTCAAGGAAACAATGGACAGAGACAGTTGTCCCAGGCCTGCTGGGCACTTCCTTCTGTCCCAGGATGGGAAGAGATTCATTCATTCATTCATTCATTTGACTTTTAGCAACTGTTTATTGGGTTCCTGTCTTGCATAAGACACTGTCCAAGGCCGTGGGGATACAGACAATTTAAGAAACAGGCATGTCCCATGGCAAGTGAAGAAAGGAACAAGATATGAAGCAGTAGAAGAAATAGATGGCTTAAAACAGGGCAAATTATATAGATATCTTTTAAAACAGAAAAAAGAAAATAAAACTAATAATATAGTCATAGCAGAAATAATGATGTATAATATTGTCTTTATTCATGAATAATAACTTTCATTGATTGAACATTTACCATATGCCAATCTCTGCATATATTATTTTATTTAATCCTCACCGCAATACTGAAAGCCAAGTGTTATTAAATCCATTTTACAGCTGGGCAAACAGAGAGACACACCCAAAGCATGTAGCAGTGCTGGGATTCAAACTCAGATCTTTGACCCCCAGGCAGCGTCTGAGGTGAGGTGCCCCACTCGGGGGGCCTCATAACCCAATGCAGACCACCCTCTTCTTCCCCTTTAAACAAACAAACTCAGATCTTCCAGGTTCCAAAGTCTCAGAACGTTCACTAAGACATGTTGCCTCACTGGAGCAGAGGTGGGAGAGCAGGCGAGAGGGAAAGCGGAGAGCCAAGAGGAGAGGGAGGGAGAGGAGGAAGAAGCGAGGGAACAGAAGAATGGAGAATAACAGGGAAGCGGGTGAGAGAGGAGGACAAGGAAGGGAAAGGAAGCCTGTGTCTCTGAGATGGGGCCACAAAGACGCATAACTTGGTCCTGTTTAAGCAGCAGGTGGGTTTGGTATATGACAAGGAAAAATCTATTCCCTAGAAACTGTTAAATTGAAAACATGGAAGGCTGAGCACGGTGGCTCATGCCTGTAATCCTAGCACGCTGGGAGGCTGAGGCAGGAGGATTTCTGGAGCTCAGAAGTTTGAGACCAGACTAAGCAAGAGGGAGACGCTGTCTCTACTAAAAATAGAAAAATTAGCCGGGCATCATGGTGCGTACCTGTAGTCCCAGCTACTCCGGAGGCTGAGGTTGGAGGACCACTTGAGCCCAGGAGTTTGAAGTTGCAATGAGCTATGATGATGCCGCTGCACTTTAGCCTGGACAACAGAGGAAGAAATTATCTCAAAAAACAACAACAACAAAAATATATATATGTCGATGGGCACATATTCTATAAAGATGTATTTGCTTGGCAATAATAGCACAAAGGAAGGAAGATGGAGGGAATGGAACTATGTAGGAGCAAAGTTTTATATACTACTGAAATTAAATTGGCATGATTCCAATCTGTATTGTTTTAAGTTAAGATGTTAATTGTAATCCCCAGAGAACCACTAAGAAAATAACTTAAAAAATACAGTAGAAGAAATAACAATGGAATGAATATGATGCAGTAAAAATCAATCTGCTTAACAAAAAAAAGGCAAAAATGGAATAATAGAGGAATAAAATAGACTTAAAATATATATTAGCAAATAGAAAAATGGCAGATGTAAATCTTACATTATCAGTAAGTAAATGTAAATGGACTAAACATTTTAATCAATAGACAGAGATTTGCAGAATGGATAAATAATCCAACTATATGCTATTTATAAGAGACTTTATTTTATTTTATTTTTATTTATTTTATTTTATTTTTTGGAGACAGAGTCTCACTCTGTTGCCTGGGCTAGAGAGCCATGGCTTCAGCCTAGCTCACAGCAACCTCCAGTTCCTGGGCTTACGTGATCCTCCCTGCCTCAGCCTCCCAAGTAGCTGGGACTATAGGCGTGTGCCACCACACCTGACTAATTTTTTCTATTTTTAGTAGAGACGGAGGAAGAGGAGGAAGAAGTGAGGGAATAGCTCACTTCTAGCTCTCACTGTTTGAGAGCAGCTCTTGCTCAAGCTGATCTCAAACTCCTGAGCTCAAGCAATCCTCTTGCCTCAGCCTCCCAGAGTGCTAGGATTACAGGTATGAGCCACCATGCCTGACCAAGAGACATATTTTAGATTCAAAGACACAAATAAGTTAAAAGAAAAGAAATGGAAAAAGATACATCATGCAAACAATAACCAAAAGACAGCTGGACTATCTATACAAATATAAAATAACTTTTTAACAAAAATATTATGAAAGACAAAAAAGATTTTATAATTATAAAATGGCCAATATATCAGAAAGACATAATAATTATAAATATATATGTGAATTTATATAGATGAAGTAAAAACAGAGTCAAAGGGAGAAATAGATAATTCAATAATAATAGTTGAAGATTTCAATTTCCTGTTCTCAATAATGGATATAATAACTAGGTAGAAGATCAACAAAGAAACAGAAGAATTGAACAGAACTATAAACCAACTAATAAACATCTATAGAATACTCTAGCAACAGCAGCATACACTTTTGTCTCAAGTGCATGTAGAGCATTTTCCAGGATAGACCATATGTTTAGGCCATAAAAAATTTTTAATAAACTTAAAAAAATTGAAATCATACAAATATGCCTCTGATCACAAAAAAAGGAAGAAGAAAGAAATTTAGGGAATTTACAAATTCACAAATATGTGGAAATTATGCAACACACTCTTAAACAACTAGTGAGTCAAAGAAATCACAAAGAAAGTTAGAAAATACTTTGAGATGAATGAAAATACAAACCCAACATATCAAAACTTAAGAAATACAATAAAAGCAGTGCTCAGAGGAATACTTAACAGCCTTAAGTGTCTATATTAAAAAGAAGAAAGATCTCAAGTTAATAACCTAACCTTTCACCTTAAGAAACTAGAAAAAGGAGAGCAAACTAAATGCCAAAAAAGCTGAAGGAAAAAGATAATAAAAAAGCAAAAATAAATGAAATGTAGACTAAACAACAAGAGAAAATTAATAACTCACAAGTTAATTATTTGAAAATATCAACAAAATTGACAAACATTTGGCTAGACTGATCTAGAAAACAAAGAAACAATACTGAAGTTACTAAAATCAGGTATGAAAGAAGGGAATATGATTACTAATTGTACCAAAAAAGGGTATTCTGTGAATAATTGTGTGCCAACAAATTAGACGACCTAGATGAAATCAACAAATTCCTAGAAAGAACAAACTACTGAAACCAATTCAGGAAGAAATAGAAAATCTGAATAGACCTATAACAAGAGATCAAATCAATCATCAAAAACCTCCCAACAAAGAAAAGCCCAGGACAAGATGGCTTCACTGGTGAATTCTACCAAATGTTAAAAAGAATTATCACCAATTCTTCACAAAATCTTCCAAGAAGTAGAAGAGGAGGGATTACTTCCCAACTCATTCTTTTTTTTTTTGAGACAGAATCTCACTCTGTTTCCCTGGGTAGAGTGCAATGGCGTCATAGCTCACTGCAACCCCAAACTCCTTGGGCTCAAGCAATCCTCTTGCCACAGCCTCCCAAGTAGATGGGACCATAGATATGCGCCACTGTGCCCAGCTGATTTTTCTATTTTTAGTAGAGACGGTGTCTCGCTCTTGCTCAGGCCGGTCTCAAACTCCTGAGCTTAAGCGATCCTCCCGCCTCAGCCTCCCTGAGTGCTAGGATTACAGGCATGAGCCACTGTGCCCGGCCTTCCCAACTCATTCTATGAGACCAGAATTACCCTCACACTAAACCAGGCAAAAAAAAAAAAAAAGAAAGAAAGAAAGAAAAAAGAAAACTATAGGCCAATATCCCTTAAGAATATAGGTGCAAAAGTACTCAAAAAAATACTAGCAAACTAAATCTAGTGACATATCAGAAGGATTATACTCCATGACTAAGTAGCATTTATCCCAAAAAATGCCAGGTTGGTTTATCACATGAAAAGCAGTCAATGTAATTCACCATATTTATGGAATGAAGGACAACAACAACAAAAAAGTGATCTCAATAGATGCAGAAAAACATTTTGACAATATCCACCATCCTCTCATGATAAAAATATTCGTCCAACTAGGAATTTCCCCAACCTGATAAAGGGCATCTATGAAAAACTCACAGCTGGTATCACACTCAGTGGTGAAAGATTGAAAGCTTTCCCTCTTAAATCAAGAATAAGTCAAAAGCATCCGTTCTCACAACTTCTATACAACATTATACTGGAGGGTTTAGCCAGGGCAGTTAGGCAAGAACAGAAATAAAAGTCATCCATATTTAGAATGAAAAAAAATAAAACTATCTCTTTCACAGATGACATGACCATGTATATAGAAAATCCTAAAGAACCCACCAAAAAACTATTAGAACTAATAAACAAGTTCAAAAAGGTTGCAGAATACAAGATCAATGTACTAAAATCAGTTGTATTTCTATACACTGGCATTAACCAATCTGAAAATGAAGTTAAGAAAACAATCTACACTAGCACCAAGAAGAATAAAATAGAAATACAATTAACAAAAGAAGTGCAAGATGGCACAGTGAAAACTTCAAAACATCATTGACTCAATAATAAAAAGATAAATAGCTTAATTTAAAATGAGCAAAGGACCTGAATAGAAATTCTCCAAAGAAGATATACAAGTGGCCAATAAGCACATGAAAAGCAACTCAGCATCATGCACCAGCGTGGAAATGTGAATGAAAACCACAGTGAGATACCACTTCACACCCACCGCGATGGCTAGAATCAAAGAGACAGGTAATAATAAATTTTAGCAAGAATGTGCAGAAATCGGAACTCTCGTGCGCTGCTGAAGGGGATGTAAAATGCTGCAGATGCTGCAGAAAACAGTCTGGGGCTGGGCGTGACGGTGCACGACTGTAGTCCCAGCTATGCGGAAGGCCCGGGGGTTCGAGGCTGCAGTGAGCTATGATAGTGCCACTGCACAACAGCCTGGGTGACAGAGTGAGACCCTGAGATCCTGTCTGAAGAAGAAGAAGAAGAAAACAGTCTGACCGTTCCTCAAATGGTTCAACGTAGAGTCATCACGTGGCAGTCATTCCAATCGTAGGTAGCTATCAAGAGAAATGAGAACATATTTCCACCCAGAAACTTGTACACAAAGGTTCATAACAGCAACATTCATAATAGCCCCCAAACTTTGTATTTAGTGTGAAAAAATGTAAAACATAGTGTTCTTTACATGGCCATTTCATTAGCACCTGCCTATAACGTAAGTCTGTAAGCCCCAAGAGTACAGCACCATTCTGTTCATCGCTGTTTCCTCCACGTGGCAGAGGGCTCAGCGTGGTGGGCTGTCTCTAAATAGTTGTTGAATTAATGAATACATAACTTGCAAAGACTGGGACACCCAAATAATATGGCTAGCTTTTTCTCTCCCATCCTTAAGGAACCAAATCAAATTTAGAAAGTTAGTTGGAATAGGGACAAGGGGAGTTAAATAAATCAGATATTTTATGTTTAAAAAAAGTTAATAGAGGCCGGATGTGGTGGCTCACGCCTGTAATCCTAGCACTCTGGGAGGCCCAGGCGGGTGGATCCTTTGAGCTCAGGAGTTTGAGACCAGCCTGAGCAAGAGCGAGACCCCATCTCTACTAAAAAACTAGAAAGAAATTAGCTGGACAACTAAAAATATATGTATAAAAAATTAGCCGGGCATGGTGGCACATGCCTGTAGTCCCAGCTACTCAGGAGGCTGAGGCAGGAGGATCGCTTGAGCCCAAGAGTTTGAAGTTGCTGTGAGCTAGACTGACGCCATGGCATTCTAGCCTGGGCAACAGAGTGAGACTGTCTCAAAAAAAAAAAAAAGAAAGTTAATTGAAAAAAAATTAATTGACATATAGCATATATAGAGGATTTGTTTTCACAGCACATAAACTAGAGTCAGAACAGTATGGAGATTAGCATGGTCCCTGCTAATGCCATGGAGTGTGTGTGTATACACACATATGTAACATTCATAAGGATGCAGCTCAGTGAACGGTCACAAAGTGCACAAAGCCTTGGAACCACCTCCCAATTAAGAAATCCAGCATCTTGTTTTCCAGAAGCCCCTGGCTGTGACCCCTCCCAACAACTGCCTCCTCCTTCCTCCCCAAACTAACCACTTTCAGGACTTCCGACACCACAAATTTGTTTTGTGGGTTTTAACCGTATATAAATGAAATCATAACAGTATGTATTTTCTGATGCCTGGCTTTTTTGTTTCCACATTTAGCTGTGGTATTCTATGTAGCTGTAGTCAATTCATCTGCATTGCTGTATACTACTCCAGCATGAATACACTGCCATTTATATATCTGTTCTTCTCTTGTTTTTTTCTTTCTTTTTTTTTTTTTTTTTTGAGACAGAGTCTCACTCTGTTGCCCGGGCTAGAGTGAGTGCCATGGCGTCAGCCTAGCTCACAGCAACCTCAAACTCCTGGGCTCAAGCAATCCTTCTGCCTCAGCCTCCCGAGTAGCTGGGACTACAGGCATACGCCACCAGGCGCGGCTAATTTTTTCTATATATTTTTAGTTGTCCAGCCAATTTCTTTCTATTTTTAGTAGAGACGAGGTCTCGCTCTTACTCAAGTTGGTGTCGAACTCCTGAGCTCAAGCAATCCTCCTGCCTCAGCTTCCCAGAGTGCTAGGATTACAGGTGTGAGCCACCGTGCCCAGCCTATGTATCTGTTTTTCTCTTGATGGACATTTGGGTTGTTTCCTGTTTGGAGTTATTATCAATAATGCTGCTCTGAATATTCTTTAACATGTTTTTTAGGCCTTACACATGCATTTCTGTTAGTTTTACCCCTGAAAGTGGGATTGCCGCATCACAGGACATGGTCTGTTCAGCCTTAGTAACGCTGACACACAGCTTTCCAGTGGTATATGCAAGTGCCAATCACTCTGCATGCTCATCAGCACTCAGTGGCCTTTGGTGGCTCAGCATTTCGTAGCTGACACCTCCCCCTCAGATTTAGATGGTTTTAGCTAAAGCAACTGCAGTGATTTCTTGGTGGGACAGGTCCTCCCCAATACCTGCCCTTGTATGAGCTAGCATGGCCAATCTAATTTTTAAAAATTCATTTATTATTTCTTTCTTCTAAAGTTATGAAATATTTCAAGGACACTCAAAGAATAGAAAGCAATAGAATTGATGCCACATCTCACCTCTCAGCTTTGTCAAGTCTTAGGATTATTTTCATATTTGCTTCAGATCAATTTTTAAGACAACACATGACAAAGCTGTTGTAATCAACGACACAGGCAAATTTACTATCCTGAATTTGGTGTTCACCATTTTCTTATGTTTTTATACTTTTACTACATATGCTTGTACATATAAACGATATATAGCATCATTTTATGTCTTAGAACTTTATATAGATGATACCATACCATAAACATTCTTCTGCGATATGATTTTATTGTTTAACATTACGATTTTGAGATCTAGCCATGTTTATTCATTCTTGGTGTTTGGAATACATCAGTAAACAAAGCGGACAGAGATTCCTGCCCTCATGGGACTTGCAGCAGGGAAAACAGAAAGTGAATAATAAATGTTGTATGTGAATTATATCCTATGTTTGAAAGGAGATCATGCTAGAAAGAAAGGAAAACAGTGCAGAGCAGGTGGGCTAGGGACCACCAAGAGGAGGAGCCTTTGCAATCGTAAATTGAGTGTGTTCCAGGTAATGTCAGAAAAATGACGAGGTAGTTTGGGGTGGGGTGGGGCATGCTGGTCACAGAGGGACTTGTAGGCCATTGTGGGGATTTTGCTTTCACCCAAATGCAATGGGGAGCCATTGAAGAGTTTTGAGCAGAGGGGAAAGATGTTCCGACTTACATTTTGAAATGTTGATACATGTAGCTCTGGTTCATTCATTTTAACTTTTGCATAGTGTTCTATTGTGCGATCATACGTTGAAGTATTGATTCATTCTCCTATTAGTAGGCATTTAAGTTATTTCATTTTTATTATACACAGTGCTGCAGTGGACATTTTTGTATTTGTCCCTCGGGGCACATGTGGGAGAATTTTCCTAAGAGGGGAATAACTGGATTGTGGCGGGGGCATGGTATTTGCCTTTTCAATGTTAGTAGCTATTGCCAAAGAGCTCTGTGAAGAGAATGTCCCACTTTACCTGGAACCAGTGCGTATAGAAGTTTCATTTTCTTTTTCTTTTTTTTAAAGATATATAAGTAAAATTTATTTTATCCTTTAGAAGGACAGAGAGAATAAGAAAGAGAGAGAGAGAGAAGGAGGGGGGGAGAGTAGGGAGACAGTGTGGCATCCCAAAGAAAGGGAAGGGAGATGCCAGCCTAGAAGTTTCATTTTCTGCACAGCCTTGCCAGCCCTTGAAATATCTCTTTGTGATTTTAATTTGCATTTCCCCATCCCTGGTGAAGTTGAACACCCTTTCTCATGTTTATTTGTGGTCTGGGCTTTTCTTCTGATTGCCTGTTTGTGTACTTTGATCATTATTCTATGGAGATATTTCTCCCTTTTTTTAAAATTGATTTTTAGACGTTCTTTATAGATTCTAGAGACTGATGTTTTGTTGATTGTACACAATCCATTGTTGATTATATATAAGGCAAATATCTTCCTGTGTTCTCTGGCTCGTCTTCCTTTTTTAAGGACATCTTTTGTTGTCCAGAAGTTTTTTATCTTTACGCAGTTGAATTTTGAATCCTTTTCTTTTACGGCTTGTGATTTTTGTGTCTTGTTTAAGAAATGTTCCTCTGTACCTAGGTCATAACATTTTCTCATATTCATTCTTCCTTTAAATGTGTTAATACGATCAATCTGCTTAGTGTTAAGAGGGAAGGAGAAGTTGGAACTGTCCCTTTAGAGGTGACTTTGCATGTCTCGCCTGGATTCTTTAGTGCTGATTTCATGGTTTAACTCTCTGTAGGCAGTTCTACTCTGCTTATTTGCAAGTTCTAAGGAAAGCTCCATTGAAACGTCCAAATCCTAGGCAGATTTCTATTTAATGGGTCTGTGGTGGGGCCTAAGAATATGCATTTTGATTTGCAACCCAAGTGATTTTGATATGAGTTCTTCTTTTAAACTACTAAATACTGCTTAACTCATCCTCCCAGGTGTCTGGCGAGTTGGGATGCTATTATTATTCCCATCTTATAGATAGGGAAACTGATCTCAGGAGCAGCTCCAGACTGAGTGACTTGAACCCTCTGGGTGTGCTGCATTCTGAGAGTGTCAATAGCCTCATCAGCCTCCCAGGTCCTCTGAAGAAGGACTGCAACCCGGGACTCCTCTCCCACCTCCCCACAGTCGGACAGCGCCGTGACTTTCCCACGCAGCTTCCACGCCACCCCTAACCGCCCTGGCTCTGCCACCTTATTGCTGCCAGCCTGCAGCTGCGGAACTTCTAGTTGGTCTCCTCCCCTCTAATCCTCTCTCCTTCAACTTAAATTACACAAAGGAATTATTCTAAAAATCAGTTTTTATATCTTAAAAAGTTGGCAATGAGCCTCATTCTCTAAACTTAGATGTTTAAAGAACTTCTGTCCTTCCGCAACTGACATTGGGGTGTGCTTCCTCTGCCCCTACGTGTCCCCAGGGGTTTTTGTCGTAGCTGTTTGAAATGTTTTATTATGGAAAAATGCAAACATATATAAAAGTAGAGAATACAAGGAGCCCCTCCAGGGGCTTCAGCAGTTGTCACAGTAGGGTCTGGGCCCCTGCCAACTCCCTGACCCCACACACTGCCATTTTTGGATTCATGGGCTTTTAAAATCTTTGCTTTTCTGATTTTCAAATAATGTTTCTTATAAAAATTTCAAACATCACAAATGTTTAGAAAAAAGAACATGAACGCTTCCCATGATCCAATATTCCTGGGATAATCATTGTTCATAGCTTATTGTAGATTCTTTCAGATTTTGTGCTGTGCATATTTTAACCTATACAGTAATTAATATTTTCACAATATTACTAGCCATATTTAATGTATTTTGAAAATGGCTTTTTACACTTAACAATGTATCTTGAACAAGTTCCTTATTAGTTCTTGCAGATCTACCTTGTTCTTTTCAACAGCTGGATTGTATTACATTATAGATTTGGCCATAATCTATTTAACCAGCTTCTATTGGTGGACAGTTGAGAGAGCGGTTTCTATCTTTTCACTACTACAAACAAGACAACAGTGTACATGCTTTACATATTTCTTTCTGCATTTGTGCAAGTATTTCTATAGAAAGAATCCTGAAACGACTTTTTATAAAATTAATAAAGGTCCACAGGTGGGAACTGTGGTAGAGGCCTGAACTCTGCAAAGGCATAAGCATAGTTCAAATATATATAAGCAGCCATTGTCCCCTAGTTTGCTTTCCTGTAATTGTTACTCAGAAGTCACATATCCGATGGTCATAAGGATCCTTAACTTTCTTGATTACTCCTATAGATAACATCGTGAAACCTAAGCCTAGTTTTGGAGATGTCTTCCAGGACTGGCTGACTCACCCAGACCAATGACCCATACCAAGGAATGATTCAACTGGTCTTGTGACCCCCACCCAGGAACTGACTCAGCACAAGAAGACAATTTCTACACCCCTATGGTTCCACCCCAAACCCAGCCAATCAGCAGACCCAATTGCCTAGCCCTTTGTCCACCAAACTATCTTTAAAGACCCTTTTTTTCCCAAATACTCAGTGAGGCAGATTTGAGAACTCCTCGCTGTCTCTTGAGACTCCTTGTTTCAGCAAGGGTTACAGCGGGTGGTTCCAAGGACAAACTGAGCGGCACACAGACAGTTGGAGAACCAAGGTTTATTCACTGGTGGGCTCAGAGGGGTCTTGCCACCAAATTCTGAGCCCCGTCTACCGAGTTTTTTCCACTTTTATTAGGTTGGGGTGGTCCGAAGAGTGGGGTCTCAGGTGACTGACGCAATAGCTAAGCATGATTGCAGAAGCCGGGTAATAGGTCAGTATTAGGTTGATGAGGGTCTTCCTTATCATCCTTGCATGGCATCTGTGATGTTAAACTCTTTGACCCCGACTATCTCAGTGTACTGGCTTCCTCCTGAGCAGTGGGCAAGGAACTTGGTAAGGCTGTAACAATCCCAGAAATGGAATTGGTTGGTCCACAAGTAAAGCACCTTAAGTTTAAACAGATGCTGAATGAAAATGTATGAAAAGTATATAAAAGTACTTCTTTTGCCACATTCCTGGGAGTAATTAATCTAATTTTTGCCAATCTGATAAACTAAAATTGATGGCTCATCATAATTTGAATTTTGTTAATTCTTTGTGAGCGTGAGCCTCTTTCTATTCACCAAACATCAGAACTCCAGGGGGGAGTGGACAAGGCGCTGTCGCTGGGAGAAGAGATTCGGGAGCTGGGTAGGATGTCCATGGCCAAATGCCCTGGCCCTCAGGCTGGCGTGGCGGGGCCAGACTGCAATATAGAAGGAGTGACTGGAAGGTTCAAGCCAAAGAGGGACTGGGTCAAATTCCTTGGGTTCAGACTTGCTGTCCTGACAGAGCCTGGCAACTCTGAGCGAGCCTCTGCTGTCTTCATTTCTGGGAGGAGCCTTTCCCCCAGAGAGGCCGAGCTTCAGACCAGCCTCATTCCTCTTCCCTCCAACCTCCCACCTTCAAGTACACCGGGGCCCAAATGGGGTTCCAGGCAAAGATGGTGGACTTTGGGTTCATTGGAAGATTGAAACACTTGAATTATTAGAAGAAAGTTTTGTAATACTGTAATACCTGAATTCCTATGCTGTAATTCTCAGTATGTACAGTAATTAATATTAACCTAAATTATTCCCTGTGTAAAACCTGAATTCAGAAAATTCTGTGTGTTTAACCACTATTCATTCATTTAGAAACCAATGTTTCCCAAATAAGTGTTGTTGGAAAAGAAGCCAAATTCTGTAAAATAATTTAAAGAGGTTTATTATAAGCCAAATTCGGGGCCCATGGACTAGAGCCACACCCAAGAAGCCGTGAGCAAGTGGACTCGCTGAGGTTGGCTCACAGTTTGGTTTTATACATTTCAGGGAGACAGGGATTACAGGTAAAGTCATAAATCAATACATGCAAGGTACAGAATGGTTTGGCCCGAAAAAGTGGGCCGTCTCAAAGGAGGGGGGGTGCTTATAGATTATAGGTGGATTTAAAGGTTCTTTGACTTGTAATTGGTTAAAGACATGAAGCTTTGTCTAAAGGCTTGGAATGTTTTAAGGTAAGGAGGTCTATTAATCGAAGACAAACCACCAGACACATACCCAGACTCGGTGATTTGTTATGTAAATTGAGGACCTGCAGGTTTGTCTGGAATAGCCTTAGGCCTGTGAATGAGTTACAAAAGATACTGCCGAGAAGGGAGGGGGCATGATGAGGCATTTCTGACCTCCATCCTCGTGGGCAGGCAATTTAGTTTTAGGATATCCCCTTGGCCAGGAGGGGGTCCTTTCAGTCAGCCGGTGTGTAGGGGGAGCCTTAAGATCTTATTTTAGTTGCCAGGTATTGTTGCTGGACACAGGATACCACAGAGAACAAGAGAGACTTGGTCTGGGGGAAATGACTTTTTTATTTCAAAATTAACTGTCAATATCAAAATCTTATAAACAGATGCAAAAACAGAACTGACAAAGAGTTTTAAAAAAAACCCACTAAGTAAAAAAAAAAAAAAAAATTATTCCCCAATGCTTAAAGATTACCTAAGGAGACAGTATGAAAATGTAGGGAAAAAAACAACTTATTAGAAAGTAAACAGTAAATGAATATGAACTATACAGAAAAAACCTGTTTTAAAACGTAACTTGCCTGATAATTTGGCTCTAATATATGAGAATTATGATCAGTTAGAAGTATTTTATTGAATATGCATAACCTGAAACTAATCTGAACTAAACTGTCTGAGGAAACATCAGACAACCCAAACTAAAGGAAATTCTACAAAACAACTGGCCTGAAATCCTTAAAAACATCAAGGTCATAAAGACCAGGGAAGGCTGAGGAACTCTTGCAGATTAAAGCAAATGAAGATAACACAACTAAATGCAACACATGATCCCGAACTGGCTCCTGGTCTGGAAAAGAGGAAGCTATAAAGGCCTTTAATGGGACAATTAATGAAATTTGAATATGAATTTCGGATTAGATAACAGCAATTTAACAATGTTTTCTGAATTTGATAATTGTACTGTGACTATTTAAGAGGATGCCCTTAATGTTAGCAATGAAGTTGGAAATATTTAGGGGTAAAAGTCTATGATTTGCTCTCAAATAGTTTATTAAAAAGGTAGTTGGGGGGAGGGGCAAAAACTTACCTAATGGGTACAGTGAACATTATTTGAGTGACGGGCACACTTATGGCTGTGACTCAAGCATTACAAAAGCGATCTATGTAACCAAAAACATTTGTACCCCCTTAATATTTTGAAATAAAAAAATTAAAATATGCTTAAATGTCACATAAGATTATGTAGAATAAATTACCTGTTTATTGTTTGAGTTACAATTAAAGCTGTCAGGAACACTGAATAAAGTTCATCAACAAAATTGACTTGGAAAAAATAAATAGTATTGAGTAGGTTAATTTCTAAAAAGGTATTAATGGTATATATTGTACACAGAATGCTGAAGTAAATGTGACTAAAATATGAACAGTTGGTGAAGCTGGGTGAGGAGTGCATGGCAGTTCATTGAACTGCTTTTGCAACTTTGCCGTTGACATGCTTTTCGGAATAAAAAGCTAAAAGTAAGAAAGCCTTTTAAGATAAGTAAAGGAATGGTAGGGGTGATAGTTTAGAGTGGCTCCATCGTGCTTTCTGGGAAGATGGGGCTAACCACGTCCGTACGGCAGCATCGTGTGCCTGAACACAGCCCTCCTGATGCAACACCTATGTCCCTCGCTCCTGGAATGGGCCTCTTGAAAGACGACACCGATGGTTGAGCTCCCAAATGAAATCACTTCTGGGGAGAACGGTCGCATCTCTGCCCAAATTCGCCCCTGAACAGCAGGCAATGTATGAGACCTTGGCAGCAATGCCTAAGCCAGCCCCCTCTGTTAGAAAAAATTATTCTCTACCTACTCACTTTACCTTTTTTTTTTCCTTGTTTCTTCCAGGCCAGGCCCTGGAATGCTCTGAAGATTCCACAGATTAGAGTTATCATTTGCATAACAATCTGGGCCACCCGGTTCTTTCCTGTTAGAAAAGGACCTTCCTTTTCCACCTTGCAGCCCCAGGCCACGTGGGTAGGGATTTGTCAGCCCACCTGCCCGCGCAGTGGGTCTGGGAGGGGCTGGAGGGTTGTTGAATATGGGGCTAGGAAGTGGGGCTGGGCCTGGCCCAAGGCTGAGGGTGAACTTGTCCACACTCACTCGTGTGCCCCTGAAAGTTAAACTGCTGACCTACGAGGCTGGAGTAATACGTTGAAAATGCACCACATATTTTTTGTAAGTTGAACATGACTGTTTCATGGCAGAACTTGATAGAATACCAGAATGTTTTCTCCCTGTGTACTATGCAGATTTGCCTGCGTGACCGCAAGTTCTTGGTATTTACTCCTCACAAAATGGAACTGCAGTCACTGAAAAGTATCTATTGGGTGCCTACTGGGGTTCAAATGGTGAACTAAATCTTCAAGGTTCCTGCCCTCAGGGAGCTTACAGAGCAAGAAGGGTCAATGAGTTACAATAATACAGTATGTCAAAGTACAGAAAGAGAAATTAAATGACCTACAGCCTGGACAATATGTATTAATATTTTGAGTTAAAATTTTTTTTTTTTTGATTAAAAGAAAACTTAGTGGCAAACACCATCAAAAAAAGTCAAAAGACAAGTGATAAAGTGGGGGGAAAATTTGCATATGTGTCAGCTGAAGGGCTAAGTCAATGTGAAAAAAAAAAGCACTACCCGTTAGAAACCCAGGCCAATTGTCCTTGAGCAGACAGTTCAACAAGAAGGTAATATACACATAAATGGCTCTTAAACACACGAAAAGGTGCAAAACCCCCTCATAATAAGAAAATGCCCATTGAAATCACAAGTGATACCATTTTCACACTGGACAAGGAAAAAGGTTGATAACGCTGTCGTGGAGAGCTCTGGAGACAGGCTCCCCGTCTCTGAGGGCAGCGTGCCCTGGAACAGCACCCATGCTGGGCAGGTTGGCAAAGCTGTGAAAACCTAAAATGCAAATCCTAGGACCCCAAAATTTATTCTACAGAGACACTTAAAACTTGCAAAATGTCACAGTGTTAAGTGAAAAAAGTGAGCGGCAGAACCGCATATATCATAAACTATCAAGTGAGTTTATATGTAAAATCGCGTGGCTATATCACAGTTTTCTTACTGCCAGGGACATTGTTCTCATGTTTCACAACTATATCACAATGCTGTGACAGACATCTTGTGTGCATAAATGCTGGTCCGTACCTCGGACTATCTGTTGGGAGAGTCCGGATTACTGGGCAAAGAGGAAAGAAAAATGAATTTATGGTAACAACCGTCACCATTTGTGAAGCAGTTTTTCTCTCTTCATCGTCACAGCCCTGTGGGTTGGGGAGCCGCACCTCCGTTTTGTGCTTGAGGAGAGGGGGTTCGAGGAGGCGAAGTTACCTGTCGCGCAGGGCACGTGGCTGGAACGGGGAGACTGACCCAGATCTGTTTGGCTCCCAAACCCCTGCGTTAGACGCCCTTCATCTAGTTGGGGCATTTCTGAGATTCTTCATAAAAATTGCCAAGTTACTCTCCAGAAACCTAATATCAATTTACACTCCCACTGAGAGTGCAAAACTCACCACCCCCGGCCAGTGTGGGGAATGACAATATTTTCATTTTGCTAATCTGGAAGGGGAAAAAAAATAGCCTCTCGTTCTTTGATGAATAGTGAATCTGACCACTTTTCATATGTTTATTTGCTGTACTTTTAATTGTGCATGTTGGACTATATATTTGAAAAATACACAAAACATTCTGAAAATGTAACATGTCAGTTCTTATCTAGTCTCAGTAAAGACCCTGGCTCGTGGGCAAAAAGCATCGGCTGAGGCAATCAGACGGTTGTTGTGGTGCCCGGGTCCTCGGCTTAACACTGGAGACTGGAGTCCAGGAGGCCTTGGGCACATTCGGATTGGGAAAGGTGGCAGCGAGGAGTTGGATGTGAGGTTTAAATAAAACCAACACCAATACACACCAGCCATGCATTGCTTTCTGTGAGGTGTCTGGGGCCACCATCACTGGAATGACCCTGCGGTCCATTGCTGAGGCCAGGGTGATGATGGCCTTAGGGCTCAAGGGCTGGGACACGGGGACAGGAGCGAGCCTGTCAGTTTCCAGAGCCTTCTACCCTGCCTCCTCTGCCTCCTTCCCCTGTGCAGGCCACTGCTCTGGGAGGGAGAGGAGGGAGGGAGGAAGGGGAGGCAGGGAGGCATCCCCGGACCGGCGGGGTGCGCGGCCCTGGGAACGCCAGCAGAGGCATCGGGCAAAGCCTGCTTCGCTCAGAGTTTTGTGCGCCTGACAGCGGCCCTTCAGCAAGGTGAATTCTTTCAGAAAGGGTCTCATTCACACGCTGCCAAGACATCCGCGACCTATTCTTGAATTCACACAAAAATTAAAAGAAAAACAACAGCTCGGCTAATTTAGCAACTTGCAAGATGCAGCTGGTGCTCCTGTGCGCCCCCAAAGCCGGGCCTTCCTGCCCCCGCCCCCGCCCCCGCCTCTGGGAGGTCTCGCCAGAGTTATTTTGTATCCTGCAGCTCCAGGCCTCATTGTGACAGCTGAGTGACTTAGCTGGCACCGCGGGATGCGGCATGACAAAGGCGCAGAGCATCGGCGGCCTGGTGGCAGAGATGGTGAGGGATGGTGATGGCCGGGCTTGGCATCGCCTAGGAGCCCCCGCTCCAGCAGCAGCCTGCGCGGCGCAGTCGGTGTCCACGCTCATTCTGCTTCTCTCTGTAAGATATTTCTTATAGGAATTAAGAGAGGGGCTTTTGCAGGCCAAAAAGTGGTACCTGCATGTCCTCACAGCTGGGAGATGGCTGGGCCACCAGCCTCCCCGAGGCCTGGCCTGGGAAGGGTTCTTTTCTCTGTCGCTAACAGCAGCACCTTCTCTATGCCTCATCCATTAAATGCCAGGACTCCTTACTTCTGTCCCGGAGACCACTTAGTCCCCCCGGCCTCTGGCCTTGGTGCACCCCCGTCCTTGGTGGTGCCAGCTTCCCCTCCTGCCAAGGGCCTTGGGCCTCCGTGCCTGGGCGAGATCATGAGCGCCTCAGGGCTGCTTCTTTTCTTTTTTTTTTTTGAGATAGAGTCTCAGTCTGTTGCCTGGTCTAGAGTGCGTGGTGCCAGCCTAGCTCACGGCAACCTCAAACTCCTGGGCTCAAATGATCCTCCTGCCTCAGCCTCCCGAGTAGCTGGGACTACAGGCATGCACTACCACGCCCAGCTAATTTTTTCTATTTTTAGAAGAGACTGGGGTCTCACTCTTGTTCAGGCTGGTCTCAAACTCCTGACCTCAAGCGATCCTCCCTCCTCAGCCTCCCAGGGTGCTAGGATTGCAGGTGTCAGGGCAGCACTGGCCTGGGCTCCTGTACAACCATACAGGGCCACCCTCACCGAGCAGCAGCCTCAGGCCTGGACTCTGAGTTCAGACCTCACCGAGGGGCAAGTAGAGTCCAGTGCTGAAGAGCCCAGCTGGGAATTCTGATCCTCTGCCAGCTGCTGACCACCTCAGAGCCACAGTTTTCCAGTCTGTAAAATGGGGAATGATGGCAGTATTTAGAGGATTGTTGTGAGGATTCAAAGAACCAATTCAGGGAAATCACTTAGGTTGTAAGTACGCTGTAAGCGCCAACTATTGATAATATTGCCACACCAAACGCTATAAAGCCATGTTGGGCAAACATGCTCCCTCAGTCCACTTCAACATCCTGAGTTCCCACACTGTCCTCAGAGGTTTTGAGTGGAGCCACAGAATTACGCACACCATGCCCAATATCGGTCCCCAACTCCTTAAATTCACAGGAATAAAGCGCGCTTCGCCTAGCCACCCTGTAAATCAGCTCCAAAGTCATTAGCTGTTTCCTAGCGCTTCCAGACTAGGCTGAGAAGCCGCAAAGGCCGCTGAACAGACTTGGGGCAGACTTCAAGATGCAGCTGTATTTCCAATCGACATCTATATTTCAAAAAAACTCAACTCACAGTGATAAGAAAGCTAATTATATGGAAGCCAACAACCAATTTCTCTGTCTTAGTTCATTTTGTGCTGCTACAACAAAATACCCAGACTAATTTTTTTTTTTTTTTTGAGACAGAGTCTCACTCTGTTGCCCTGGCTGGAGTGCCGCGGCTTCAGCCTAGCTCACAGCAACCTCAAATTCCTGGCTCAAGCATCCTGCCTCAGCCTCCCACAGTGTTAGGATTAGAGGCATGAGCCTCCGAGCCTGGCCCAGGACTGAGTAATTTATAAAGAACAGAAATTTATCTCTCACAGTTCTGGAGGCTGGAAAGTTAAAGATCTGCTGAGGGCTCTCCACTTCCAAGGTGCAGCCTTGAACACCACTGTGTCCTCACAGGGCAGAAGGTAGAAGGGCAAAAAGGTGTGGCTTTAAGAAGAGTATTTGTAAAGTATTGCATTTAGGGAATACAAAACTCCCCTCCATCCATAGTTTTGCTTTCTGCAGTTTCAGTTACCCATAGTCAACATGGTCCAAAAATATTAAATAGAAAATTCCAGAAATAAACAATTCATAAGTTTTAAATTACATGTTCAGAGTTCTCTTATCTATCACACCACTTCACAAGAAGGATGAGTACAGTGTAATAAAATATTTTGAGAGACAGACTATATTCACATAACTTTTATTACAGTATATTATTATAATTATTCTATTTTATATTTTATTATTAGTTATTGTTAATCTTTTACTGTGTCTAATTTTTTTTTGAGGCAGAGTCTTGCTCTGTTACCCAGGCTAGAGTGCAATGGTGTCATCATAGCCCCCTGCAACCTGAAACTTCTAGGCTCAAGCCATCCTCCTGCCTCAGCCTCCCAAGTAGCTGGGACTATAGGCATGTGCCACCATGCCTGGCTAATTTTTCTTTCTTTCTTTTTTGTCTTATGTCTTAATTTGTCTATTTTTATAGAGAGGGGGGTCTTGCTCTTGCTGGTCTTGAACTCCTGGCCTCAAGTGATCCTCCCACCTTGGCCTCCCAAAATGCTAGGATTACAGGCATGAGCCACCATGCCTCGCTCAACATCTCTTTGGCTTAATACAGTAAGGTTTATTTCTGCTGTTATATGTCAAAGCAAGTGGGGCAGTCTGCTCCACTCAGTTACTCAGGGGTCCAGGCTAATGGCAGCTCTGCCAACTTGTAGCTCATCATCTGGAACACAAGGCTTCTGAAACGCTAATGAAGGAGAAGGGAGGGATGAGAATGACTGACTCTGGTTCTTAATTTAAACCAGAAGTAACACACATTACTTCGGCTTGTTACCCATTGGTTGAAACTAGCCACATGGTTCTAACCTAGAGAGGAAGGCTGGGAAATGTGGGCGAGCACAGAGACTATTTGGTGAACACAAATCTTTCTGCCACAGAGCAACATACTACAAACTGCAAATCAACTGAAGTAGAGTTTTTATTTCAGGTCATCAGTTATAGTTTAGGAAACAAAGTCTAGGAGTCATAACAGACTGTTTACTATAGGTTATCACACCATGTGTGGCATTAAAGTTGAGAGAAAACAGAAGATCCCAGTCCCAGCTAGTAGCTAAACCAAGGCACATCAGCCACTGAAGTGGGTCAGCACATGGAGCAGGTTAACAGGCTGCAAACTCCAGAAGGGGCACCTGAAATAACTACGGGAGCAGAGAGGAGCTCCTCAAAATGTAATACTCTTGATCTTGGAAAGAGAAAAGTTCAGATGGGAGAAGTTCCAAGTCTATGTACGTATATACATACCACAGTAGGAAAAAAACTAGTATATTTAATAAAAATAGAACACACTCATTGGTCAAATGCTAAAATGTTAGATGTTTATGGACATTCCTCAACAAACACATGCGGCTTAGAAAAAGTGGTTTTAGATTGAGTAACAGGAAGTACTACTTTACAGTGATTGGGAAACGTATTCATCCAATCTTCATGTATTTAATGAATGCCTATGATGTGTTAGATATTGTACAAGAAATCTTCAAGCTTATGAGGTTTTCAGTCTGAGTGGTGAATTTAAAAAGACAGATTTTAGATAAGAAGATAGATAACAGATCCTTAACCCTTAATCTTTTATTTTACTCAATATCCTTTATTACCACCATGTGCAAGGTACTCTGGGGAACATAAAGGTAAACCAAACCCTATCCCTCCCCTGAAAGAGTTTGTAGACAAGGTTGTTATATGAAGCTGAACTACAACCTGCCACAAGCAGTCTGTTGTTACTAATACCAGAGAGAAGTATCAAGCTGAAGAAATGGTTTACCAGCCTGATCCCCTTGGCCTTCCTTGGGATGGCACTTGAAAGATTAACTTCAACTTAAAGTTCAGCGATGAACTTGGTAACTTTAATGCTGTGATGCTGAGTGCATTGGGCAACTTATAGCTGGAAAGGCAAATTCAGGCTCCTGTCTGCAATTCTGTTGAAAATATTGGAATATTTCCAGACCTGGAATGATTATGATACATGCAAACCCTCTGAGGAGGCTTGACATTCTAGTAAGTTCTAGTAAGTTACTTTGTGTATGTTTTGGTGGCTTTTTAAGAAAAATTATTATGGTTACATAATCGTTGTACGTCTTTATAGGGCACATGTGATGTTTTGATATAGGCATACACAGTGAATTAATCAAATCAGGGTAATTGGGGTACCCATCACCTCAGGCATTTAACATTTCTTTGTGTTAGGAACATTCCAATTCCACTCTTTTAGTTATTTTAAAGTATACCCTAACTTTTTGTTAATTATAGTCACTTTGCTGTGCTAGTAGGTTACTTTTACTACTCTAGTTTCCTTAACTTAAAAATTTACCCCGACCCTCAGTCACAGTAGAAATATTGACTGAGATAAAAAACTAGAAGAATACATGCTACAATATCATCTTTCAGTGTTAGTGTCTACAACTAATTTTTCTCTTTTTACATTTGTAGTATAAAAACTTTCTATGACATATTTAAAATTTTTATAATAAAAAATGCAGTAGGGGGAAAAGTTATTCAGAAGTTTCACTCTTTCATCAGTTCTTTACATACAAGAATATATTGACCTTTTGGGAACCATACAAAAGAATATTAACCTTTTGAGTAAGTTACTAAATTGCTCAGGACAGAGATTTGTAGTTTAAATAAATTGTAGGGTTTGAGGCCTAGCTAAGACTTTAGAGATGTTGTAAAATAACGCTCTTGATTAAATCCATCCATTAATTTAACAAATATTTATGGAGCATCTACTACATACCAGGCACTGTGCTAGGCTCTGAGGATACAGTTGTCCACATTTGGCTTACTGCCTCATAGAAAACCCGAGTTTTAAGACAAGGTCACTCACTTTGCCCAAGGACACACATTAGTTGGTAGCAGAGATGGATACAAATAAATCTGAGTGTCCTACTCTTTTTTTTTTTTTTTGAGACAGAGTCTCACTCTGTTGCCCGGGCTAGAGTGAGTGCTGTGGCGTCAGCCTAGCTCACAGCAACCTCAGACTCCTGGGCTCAAGCAATCCTTCCGCCTCAGCCTCCCGAGTAGTTGGGACTACAGGCATGTGCCACCATGCCCGGCTAATTTTTTCTATATATTGTTAGTTGTCCGATTAATTTCTTTCTAATTTTAGTAGAGACGGGTCTCGCTCTTGCTCAGGCTGGTCTCGAACTCCTGAGCTCCAACGATCTGCCCACCTCGGCCTCCCAGAGAGCTAGGATTACAGGCATGAGCCACTGTG
>CAUYSK010053762.1:0-32896 GCA_963575035.1 Avahi laniger | reverse complement strand
TGGTGCACATTGCACTCTTTGTGCATGCATATACCCCTCCTCTCCTCCCTCCTCCCCCCTCCCTCCTCCCCCCGCCCAACGTCCAATAGATGTTATTCTTATATGTGCACTTATGTGTTGATCTTTTGCCTACAGTGGCTTATTCTAGATCAGCAATACTGTCCAATAGAAGTTTCTACAATGAAAGAAATGCTTTACAATCACTCTGTTCCATAGAGTAGCCACTAGTTTACAAGTGGCTCTTGAACTGCTGAAATGTGGCTAACTGCAACTGAAAGAGTAATTGTAAAGTTTTATTTAATTGTAATTAGTTTAAATTTAAATGCCCACTTGTGACTAGAGGCTACCATATTGGACATCACACCTCTAGTGATATATTATTTTAAAAGAGGGTCAATGGAAATCAAGTAGGGTGGAGGGGGAAGAACAGGAGGGGTAAAAACCCACCTGATGGGTAGAATGAACACTATCTGGGTGATGGGAACATTTATAGCCCTGACTCAAGCCATGTAAAAAAATTTTTGTACCCCCTTAATATTTTGAAATTAAAAAAAAGAAAAGAAAAAGGGTTAGATTCTCAAATATCCAATACTCAGATATGTAGACATTTCTGAATGACTCTTCTCTGTAGGAAGAAAAGTATCAAGGAAAATGTGCATGCTGGATATCTTGATGATTTCTATCCTGAGCTTAGATTTGGACATCTATCTGATTATTGACTTCAAGAGGCCACCAAAATGTGAATTAAAAACACTTAATTTCTTTCCTGCTCCGTACACAGCCACTCTCAAATTGTTCAACTGGGCTTACTTATTTCAACCAAATAGAAGTTAGTCATTAGGTCACAGATGCAAAGATGCACTCCCCTGAGTTTCAATTTATTTAAGAATAACATTTGCTTTTAAATTGTAGCATGTTAAAAGAAATAGCTATGTAAAGCTCCTACGGAGGTGAGGGGGGTCTCTGGAAAGAGAATCCATTTCTGTCATTATAGTAGGACATATTTCATGGAGGTTCACTGTTCTTTCAATAGCACAGGGGTCTCCCTGCCCTACTACAAAGGTGCCAACGTCCACGTCCAAAGCCTTCCAGTAGAGATAGGAGATGAGTTGGTGCACAATCATCCTCAGAAGGAAGCATAGCATTAATGATACTTGCAGGTGGACAGAGAACAAAAAGATCAGAGAAAAAAGAGCTATTATTATGCCAAAAAGTCACAGATCAGTTAATTCATGGCAGGTAAGGCTAGTAGGTACATTGAAGATGAGTGGATTCCTAGTATATGTTCTAAATATTTGAAATGCCATATAGATTATTTTTATTTTAATGACAGCACCAAACGCTAGATTAAACCAACAATGCTAACTGTCAAATATACTAGTCATGTCTTGGTCAGATTTTCCATCATTTTTATACGTAATATATAAACCTTGAGAGTCAACAAAAATGTAGATAATTCTTGGGATGCTAATAGAGGCCTCAACAAATTTCCACTACAAAAGAAATAGACTGATTACGTCATACAAAAGCCAAAGAACAGTTTTGCTGCCGAAAGACCTTTACTTTAAAGACATTCTTATTTTAGTAATTCAAGGTAGACAATTGCAATTATATGTTTTTTCCCACTACATGAAGAATATCAATAATCCTTGCCTCCACTGTAAAGTATTGTCAATATCAGCTAGAAATTTGGCCTCTCATATCCTCAAGTAATAAACAAATAAATTTTAAGGAAACACAAATTTAGTACCAGGGCCAAAGTTCTCCATTAAATCATGCAAATAATGTGTTTCTTGGTGAAATTCATTTTATTAACTTTATTTTATCCCAAGGTCTAAACAATTTTTCTTCTGAAGATTTTTTAGAGTGATGCCAATAGTACTATATCCCTTCCAGTAATTTCTAAATCCATATTTGTACTTTTTCACTCCTAGACATATCAGTAATATAAAAATTCTGCTATCAACCCACGCCAAAAATCAGCTGCCAGATACAGGTATTGTAATGTCCATTTTACTTACATTCTGATGCTTCACATAGAACCATACAACACACATAGAATAAAATATGTTATTTTACCAGCAAAAATTTTCACCTTTTGCCAAAAAATCAGAGCTCTGGGCTACTTCTAAAGTTATTGTATAAGTACCAATATGTATTAAAACATTTAACTAAGCTATGGAGTAAACATATACACATTTATGCAATATTGATAGTAACTTTTCTCTGTGGACTCTGCAGTTTTATCTGTAGTAGTAGTTTTATCCCATTCTTGAAAACTATCCTTTATTTTTTGTTATATACCATCTCTCATTAGTTTCAGTTTCAAGTTTGGGTCTGAGCCAGGGTTTCTCAATCTCAGTACTATTTACATTTTCAGACTGGATAATTTACTGTGGATAGCTGTCTTGTGCATTGTAGGCTGTTTAGCAGCATCTCTTCTTCCAACAACTAGATGCCACAAGAATACCCCTCACCCGCAAGTTGTAACATCCAAAAATGGCTCCAAATATTTTTGCCAAAAGTCCCCAAGACAGCAGTCCCCAACCTTTTTGGCACCAGAGACTGGTTTCATGGAAGACAATTTTTTCAGGGACTGAGTAGAGGGGGAGGAGGCAGAGCTCAGGTGGTGATGGGAGTGACGGGGAGCGACTGTAAATACAGATGAAGCTTTGTGCTTCCCTTGCCTGCCTGCTGCTCACCTCCTGCTGTGGACCTGGTTCCTAAGTTTCCTAAGTTTCATGGAAGGCAATTTTTCCACCAGGGATGGGGGTTGTGGGAAGGGGAGGTGGAGCTCTGTGGCAGGTTCCTAACAGCTCTAAGGGAGCAAAATCTTTTCAGTTGAGAATCAGAGTTTAGGCCTACCAGACAAACCCAGGTGGTCATACCTTGCCAAGAAGATCTGATAAAGATGTTACCAGAGATACCCAGTCTGACCCAGCTGAGATCCTCCTACATACTGAAATGTATATACATTACAACTGGAGATTTAGATAACAGGCACTTTGTGTATTACTCCAGAAAGAAGACCCGTATTTTTTAGGAAAGTCTCTAGCTTTATCATTTTTCATCTTCTTTTGGCCTGTGTGATATGTTATAAATTTCTATCATCTTTAGCTTCATTCCAAAGCTAAAACCTCCTGTGGGTTCTGCAGTCTCCTTTTGAGAGTTGTTTTGGTCACTCATGTCTTTTTTAATGACTTGAATAAAATGTTCCATCAACATGGGCTGAAAAAACTCTTTTCTTATTCCTGTGAAGGATGGAACTCTTCATTAATTTCTCTGAGTTTTTATTTCAGTTACTTCAAGTAAGTCTTCACAAGCTTTGATCATTTTTATGAGCTATTCTTCCCAGAGACTTTGTGGTCAAAATGTACATTTTACATGATCTGGGTGGGAGTTGAAACAAACCAATAATTAATCAATTTTCAATGTTTAAGCATTTTTAATTTCTTTTTTTTTATAGTGAAGAACCTGGTTGGAAATTTTATTTTATTTTTTTATTTCAGCATATTACGGGGGTACAAACATTTACATATATTGCCTTTGCCCCACCCAAGTCAGATCTTCAAGGATAACATCTAGAGATTACAGCAGAACTGGTGGGAAATAGGGTTTTGGAAAACTTGTCTCAAAAAGGCCTCAGTAGCCACTTTCACTTCCCGTGTAAGAAAAGCAAGCCAGTGATGCAGTTTTTTCTTACTCTCCTGTCCCCTCTCCCTCCCTCCTCAAATGGTCACCTGGGTAGATGGTAGAAAGCCAGTATCTTTCTGGAACACCTTCATTATAGACCAACAACTTATAGCATGCACGCTGAGAAAGGTTTCAATAAGAGGCAACTGCCACTCTACCAGAGGTTATGACATTGGAAGTTCAGCAATGCTGGAAAAGCACAATGAACCTAAACAAAAGCTGGATGCAAGTCAAAACACTAACATTTGAGCACCATTCTTCTTGCTTTCTGCCAATTGCATAAAAGGACAAATGTGTATTTTTCTGTTAGCGTTTGTGCTTTTTAGAGATATCTTTGAACTTCCTTTGAACTAACTGGATTCCATTAACAGACTCTATTTGACAGTACATAGCCATAAAGCAATTGATATTAGAAAAAATATTTCCATTAAATAAAAAAATATATATACTTCAATCTCTACTTGTAAACTATAAAGCAACAGACCAATACTTAGTTCTAACAATTTTAAACCAACAGTTGTCCTTATGAGCAGATCTCTTTCTCTTTTTTCTGTTCAAGTTATATTTTGTCTAAATTTTATTCTTGTTCAAATTCTATTCAGTATCTTATTTTAAATTATTTTTATGGCATTTATGAAAATATTTTGTTTTATTCCTCTTCAATGTAAAGTGTAAATGGTATAATCTGCTTTCTATGTGTTTTTGAAAAGTTAGTAGTTGACTTTAGGAAAGGAACAGAGCTTTTATAATATGCTCTGAATCTTTTCTATTCAGATTTCCAAGCAGCTTCCAAAAAATGTTGATAGCTTCAGTGTTTGCACTGATAAGGCCCATGTTTTCTAACGCCACTTACTCTCCTCCTACCTCTCTTCATGTTCCTGCTGTTGATCACTTTACAAGACTAAGGCATGAAGTTAATATAAATTTCTATTGCCAAAAAAACCGAAAATTTTTCCTATAATAAAAATGTGTACCCAGGAAAAAACCCATGTTCTATCAGAAAGTTAAATTCAAGTTTTTTAAATAAGTTTTAGCGTATCTTGCTTTTATTTAAACTTGACATTATTTCTCTCTGATTTTGAATCTGTGGCAAATGCTAATTTGAAGTAGCTTCTAAAAATTCACATTAACCAAAATTACATAGACAGGTATGCTACCAAAAAGACATTCAGTGTTGGATCTCAGAGAAAGGATTTCCGAGTTGCAAGTTGCAAATCTAGCATGCCTTGGAGCATGGGCAGCCAGAGGAGAAGGGCTGTCAGTGCACAGCAGATTTTGATGCCAGTGTGATGGACTTTAGCAGAAAGCTAAAGCCAGTCTTGAAGGGCAGACAGGTATTAGAGGACAAAACGTGGTGAACAATTCAATTGTAGTATGACCAAAGAATGAGAATGAGAATTAAAATAGAGAGTCAGTATACACCTCTATCAACAGAAAGTAGATAGCAAAGAGCATGGAAGGTCAAGTATCAGAGGCAAAGTAACAATCCAAGCATAATACTCCGGGATGATCACCTGAGTGTAAGTCACATACACCTACATGCAAATTGGGCACTTCCATTTATAAGCTATAACATCTCCGCATGGGCCTCAGGTTCCTCAGAAGCATAATATTAACACATATCTCACAGGGGTGCTATAAAGTGACACAAATGACACATGTGAATGCTTAGCATAGTATCTGGCCACATAATAGGTTCTCAATATAATGGTAGGTTGATTTATTTTTTAACCTTCCTTTCAGAGACAAGAAGCAGATAGTCCGAAGTCACAGGACAAAGCTGATGGGAGACTAGAATCCAGGTAACTAGTTTATACCTCAGACCTCATCATGTTACATGGTTCTCACAATGTAGAGTCCAATACCAACATGGCCCGTAAAGCCCTGCAGGTACACAGAACAGATCGAGAACACCGGTGTGAAAGGATAAAGACAGGAATGTCCAGGTGATAAGAGGTAGATCTTGAAAAGGGGATGGATGCTGCAACTGAAAAGTTTAAATCACTTAAGTCTTTTTATTCTATGGTCTAGGATCTTTACAAAGGTATGAACTCTAAGGCCTTAGCAATATCCCAGCAAAGAACTGAAATTGTCAGAGGCCCTCCTAGTATGAAGCCCACTTCCACTGGCTCAGGGAGTTTGCAGAGAACCTCTTCCTTGGAGTTGTCCAGCAAACTGACACCAGCCCTGCTTGGAGGACACCGACCACAGCATACCAAAAGAAAGCTTATATTTAAAATCTCAGTTCCTATAGATTACTATGTAAACATAAACTACAATAGGCCAAGTTCACAGGGTCCCACTAGAAAGACCTTTCCTCAAGTATTCCTCACACTACTCTTGCAAACATGTTTTATTGCCTGCACTAAGAAGAAGGAACTGAAGTGTGAAGATTACATCATTTGTCCAAGGCCACAATCAATCACAAATGGTAGAGACAGTATTCCAACCCTGGTCTGTTTGGTAGTTCTTTTCAAAAGAATAAAAGAAAAGGAAAGAGGGCAGAGAAGTGGAGGTAAGGTAACAATTTTTGTTGGACAGCTTCCATTCTCACATCCTGAGTTGAGAGTTGTTAGTATCCACACCTTCTGTAGAATAAACCCTTTCCTTGGAGCCTGGGTCTACAATTAAATTTCTCAGTCAGTGCTTGAGATAAACAGGCTTGCCTTATTTGCAAGCTGTCTTTTCGTGTCCCTAGCTCTCCAAAAGCTGTTTTTTTGGCATAACAATTCAATTTGGGAGCCTCCTGATCCAGATCCCAGGCAGTGATCCTGGCAATAGAGTCCCTGCCCGCAGCAACAAGCTGCTAAAATAGTTGGCTTTGCCTCTTAAATCATCCTACCTGGATATAACAAGCTCTAGGCATTCAAAAGGGAGGCTGGGTTAGATGCATAGCTTTTATTAGCCACCACATGGAGAAATATACATTCTATAAATCATGAAACTTAAACCTAATCAAATCAAGTTAGTGACTTATTGCTTGCAGGCATGACTCTCTACTACCTCAAGAATGGGGTGGTATTATGCACAAGATGTTATATCTTAGTATGTAGAGTATGAAAGGTATCCCAATTATTCTCTAACTTATTTCCAATAGGCACACAAATCTCAAAAGCAAACTAGTTGATAATATCAATAATGTGGGTTGCATGTCATACAACCCTTCCCCTGACCATCATGTGAGAGGGCAAACAATATTTCAGGCTCACTCCTCAGCATACATTTCTGCCTAAGGCCCACCACTGTTTGATCTCTCAAAGATAGGCATATTAAAACAATCAGGACTCAAATTGGTAATCCTTTCAGAGTACAGGACAACAGGTTATAGTCTCAGAAGCATTAAGAGGAGTGCATAGATTTTCTTCACATTTTATTTATGCACCAGTTTTACATAAACCAACAGTCATGGGTACTATGACTTCCAACTCTTCTACAGAGTCTAGAAGCCCCAGGGAACCTCCTCAGAATCCATCCAGTTCTAAGAAACTCAGACCCACTGCAATCAGGAAAGCACAGCCTATCCCTTGGGTTTGTATCTTGACTTTTCTCGTAACTATTTAATTGAATATCAGGATTCTATTGCTTAAACCAGCAGTTTTCAAGGGCTACAAAAATCAACCAATCTTGTGTCAGTTTGTGTCCTGTGAGAAGCATATATCAAGACATGATTACAGGTGCAAGAGATTTGTTTATGGAAACATCTGTAAAGGAAAAAAGGAGGAGGGAGCAGGAGTAGGCAGAGAGAATACCCAGAAATCAATGCAAGAGTCACACCTGAAAAAGGAGAGAGGAAGGGAAAGTTGGGTAGGAAGAGCCTCCAAATGCAGTGCAGGTCTAAGGCAGTCTCAGTCAGGCCAATGGGGAGTCTCCAAGCCAAAGGCGACCATTAGAGGAATGATGCCACTGCAGGAACTTCTGATTCTAGCTCCTCCACGTTACTTGGTCATTAGGTAGGAGCAGTTTCCAGGAAGTGTGACCTGGACTGGACAATCCTCAACACCTCTCTAATGGTGTCTTGCTTCTCTTTGTACATCTCTTCCATCTCTGGAACAAATGTGTGAATCTAAAGATGTAGCAGCTGGAACTATCAGTCAGCTGTGCTCGAAGTGGCAAGGGATTTAGAAGGAAAATCTGAGAAAGATTCCTTCATAGCTATGACACCATCCTGAAAATTCTGGTTACATAGTCTAAATATTTGAAAAGTGAGAAATAGAAAATCACTGTTAAAGGCAGATTTCTATATATTACTAACTATAAGTAACATTTCTGAGGGTGCATGTGTACTCATGTACAGGGTTATTTTTGTGAAATTACCTGAAGTTTCTCATCATCCCCCATTCAAATGACTCCAGTGCTTTGGCCAAGGGCCAACACAACAGAATATAGAGAAAGGAAGGGAAAGACTTGACTTTGGGACCTAAAGATAGACACTTGAATTGACAATAGGGAAAAGGGTTTGTAAATGAAATAGAATTTGGCTCTTTCCATTAAAAGGTGAACTAAGGACACAAAGACAATTTGTGGGTCGTCTCCATGAGCTGGTTAAAATTGGCTTGGGGTTTGCAGTTTATCAGGAAAGAATTTTTGTAAGGTCAGTCCTCTCTGCAGTTGGAGTTGTCATGGTCTTGGTCACAAATCAGAGTTAGGGAGGGTCTGATATTTTGCCTTATAGCTCCTACTATTGGGAAGTTTAGGAAGAATGTGTTTTTTCCTATAGCTGTAGGAATTTAGGGAGTTGCCATGCCAACCAAGTCTGGAGCCCTCACCTTGTAGGTTACTTTTGTTTTCTTAACCTTAGGGTCCATCTTAGTTGATAAAGGGACATCTATTTTGGCCTCTCAGATCACAAATATAAGTAAGATATGAGCAACAAACACACAAGTATGTTACACCATTTCTTCTGTTATCTCTAAACAATGAACTTCATGTACTTGTCACTCTCTGAGTTAGTCTATCGTGTCTTCTTTCTGCTCTTTCATCGCAGACTCTGCTCATAAAATGGCTTCCTTCCACTGTTCTCTCGCAGGTCTCAACTCATGTATAACCAGCATCACCTCCTTCTTTCCTTTAAGATGACAGGATGAGCTGACCTGTAAGATGCTATCGTGCCCAGGACACAGTTTCCCTTTTCTATGACACCTATTGTCACTATGTATTCCAGATATAGCTTTGAACAGGGAATGAATGATGAGGAAAAAGTTAGCGAGTAAGGTTTCACTAAACTTTACTGCCATTCATTGGCTCACAAAGGTTTGTTATGGTTGCTATTGTTGTTTTAGATGTTATCTAGGATTATAGGTAAAAGATGTGTGTTTCCTTTAATACAAATTAGAGTGTCAGAAAAATGTGTGCATTTTCTTTAATAGATCTGATAATTTATAAGATGATTCAATGAGATTAGAAAACAGATCTTATTAATTAAAAGATCTGATCATTTGTAAGGTGACTCTTAGTGAGATTAGAAAAGAGTTAAATTGTTTGGAGGATAAAATAGTAATCCAAGGCTTCTAAAGAGCGATAATGATGACAGGTATAGTCAAGGCAAGACTGTGCTGACGAGGGAGCAAGGACTTTATTGCTAGTCTGCTGTATGGTTGAGATAAAAATGGGCACATGCGTCTTGCAGAAGTCCACTTGGTAGGAAGAGCAGAGGAAAAGAAAGATGAATTCATGCCCACATTCTCTTTCCACCTCACCACTAGATAAATTTTAGGAGCCAGAGTGAGTGAGGGACTGAGGAGAGGGCACAGTGTTACATCAATGAATGTCTGGCCCCCTGAAGGGAAACATCAGGGCACGAATAAATGTATCCCCCTAACACTGAAGTTTCCAAACTGGTCAAAAGAACCAAATAGCCGATAAATTCTCTCACCTGTTGTTAGCATCCTGAAGTTATAGAGTTACTTCGAATCATTGTCTCTAATTGAGAATTAACTCAAAAGTAAACAAATAAAATTTTAAATGATGGTAAACATTTCACACGTGGAACAAAGGTCAATAGGAAAATAGAAGCCACAATTACCCTTAAGATGTTTTTAAAAATCCTAAGAACGAATGTTACAATGTTAACATGCAGGTAAACAGAGATTTAAACAATATCAAGAACTCAGACTGTCACTTTTTTTATAAGTGCAGAATTTAATAATGACATCAGATTGAAAAAGAATATGAGAAGGAAATGATTTAGGTATATGAGCAAAAGTTAGAAAGATGGTTTTGCATTTACATCGAGAAAACTACTTTGCACATACTGAAGCAAGTATTTGCAATCAGCAATCAAAGAGCCAAAGTATATAAAAGTTCAATCTTACTAAGGCCACATTTGCCAAGGTACACAGGTTTTAAACAATATAATTTAGGAAGAAATAGTATCTCATAAGAGAAAGGCTTTATGACTTTTCAAGACACACTTAGAGATCATTTAGTCTATTCTGTTCTAATTTAAAGATGAGGACCCTGGAACAAAGAGGTTGAAGATCAAATAACTCTCTTGATAGAATAAGAACTGTAGTTTGTAAAATATTCAAGTCAGCATCCTACTTCAAAAGGTGGTTCAAACTTTGTACTAAAAATAATCAGTAATCTACTATACATATGTATATAGATATACAGATATATATAGCAGACATTTAATAAAGCTTTGAAAAACAAATAAGTAAAAAACTATACTAACAAGGTCATGATATGATTACTGTGGGGAGCTATTATATTAATGCACTTCAATTCATCTTTTTAAAAGTTGGCAAGAGACATTCAAATCCAGACTAAAGTTATGAAATCTCCTTTAATAGCTTAAGCAAGTGAGATAGCTGATAACTTCTTCCAATTAAGGTTCTCCTATTCTGTTCATTTTAGAGCTTATATATCCTCAAGCAAATGGTAGTTTATAAGAGAAAATATACACGGAGCAGAGAAAGTTCAAAGATTTTTGGCCTGCTCCAATTAATTATTAAAGATATAGATGGCACTTATTTTCCTGTGGTCTGAATTAAAATTGTCTCAACTGCCAGCATAAAATTTCTATTTAGTTTTTACACAAAAGAAATGCTGCTGTTAGAGTATAAATCTCAATAGATTAAAGATAAATTTTAGGGTTTGGTGGAATCTGTGAGATTAAAGGATATTATCCTAAGGTGTGTGTTGCACCCTAGTGAGTTAGGATCATAAATTTAATATAATCCAGTTAAACATAGGTGGGTAAAATGCACAGAGATTCTGATTACAAATGGCATAAATCCAAACCAAACAGGCTTAAACCCAATATAGAAGTTACCGGTTCACAATGGAAACATTCATGGGTAAGCATGTCTGGATACAGGTACCCAGATGATATCATCAGGAAACTACCTCTACCCATCTTTTGGTTCAACTTTCCTTTATGTTGCATCTTTCTGAGGCAGACTTTCCCCTCATGGCATTCCCCTAGAGAATTAAACCTACATCATCACAGTTCCAAGATTAGCAGAAAGAAAATTTCTCTTTTCCACCTACTCCAGCAGAAGTCCTGGAATTGAGGCTCATCTGGGCCATGTGTCTCTCACAGAAGCAGTGCTCACAGCCAAGAAAAACAGTTGTGCTAATTAGCCAGGGCCAGGTAAGGGAATCCAATCATGTTTATGAGAAAATCTTCTGGAAAATCCTAATTGAGGGGCCTTTTACAAAGTATCTGTCTAGTATTCAAAACTGTCAAGGTCATCAAACACAGTGTCAAAATGTCGCAGCTAAGAAAAAACAAGGAGACATGATAACTAAATGTAATTTGGTATCTTAAATGAGATCCTGGAACAAAAAAAGGAAACATTAGGTAAAAACAAAGTAAATCTGAATAAAATATGTACTTTAATTAGTATATCAATACTGGTTCATTAATTGCAACAAATGTACCATACTGATGTAAGATGTTATTAATAAGAGAAACTGAATGCAGAGTATATGGGAACTCCTATCATCACAATTTTGGTGTAAACTGAAAACTGTTTTAAAAGTTGTTTTTGTTTTTTTTTAAATTAGGGCACAACAAAAATCAAAGGGACAAAGAGAAGGATAATATGACAGAAAAGTCAAGGGATTTAGAAGACTAATAGCTGTTCATTAAGATTTTAAGAAGAGAGATTGGAAGGGAGGAAAAGTAAATAATAATAGCACCCCCCAAAGATGTCCATATCCCCAATCCCCAGAACCTGTGACAATATTTCCTTACATTGCAAAAAAAGATCACGCAGATATGATTAAAGTTAATGACCTTGAGATGAGTAGATTATCCTGACCATGCAGCTAGGACCAATCTAATCACACAAACCTTTCAAAGCAGAGAACCTTCCCAGGCTGCAGAGAGCAAGAGAAGAGGCAGCATGAGCAGGCCTGGATCAATCACTGCTGGCTTTATAAATGAAGGAAGGGGGTTGGGAGCCGAAGAATGCAGGTGGTTTCCAGAAGCTGGAAAAGACGTGGATTCCCCCACCCCCAGAACCTCCAGAATAGGATGCAGCCCTGCCAACAACTTGACTGTAGCCCAGCATCAGATTTCTGATATACAGAAGAGTAAGATAACAATTTTTTACTATTTAAGCCACTACTATAATAATAATAATAATAATGAAATGTGCACTAGCTAGGAACTTGTACATAAAGAATTGACCTTGAACGCTGAGTGTACCCAAAGTGATGACAGTCATGTTATCATCGTTACTGAATGTTATTTGAGGGAAAAACAACAGTACAGGAAACCTACACCAGGCACAGTGCTGAGTGACGTACCAAATGTGCATTTAGTCTACATAACAAATGAGTGCGATTTATTGTCCCTGTGAAATTTTCAGTCCTATCATTTCTATCTGGTTCCTTTTTTTTAACATTCATATTTTTATACTGAAAGTTCATGTCTTTTAATTCATTGTGAGCATATTTTAGTTTTATCTCATTAAGAACACTTTTAATAGCTACCTTAGCATTCTTCTCTACTGGTTCCAAAATCGCCTTCACCTGAGGGTTAGACTCATTTGGTCTTCTTTTCTTTTGTGAATGTGTTCCATATTCTTATTGCATTTGTTTGTTTGTCTGTTTGTTTTTTGTATGTCAGGTAATTTTAGATTTTATCTTGCATATTTTGAATGTTAAATGGTGGAGATTCTGAACACTGTTTTTTTGTTTTGTTTGTTTTGTTTTTTTCTCTCTCCCAAAGCAAGATGTGTTTTTCTGTTTGTTTGTTTTTTACTTTAGCAGGCAATTATTTTGGCTGCGATTAAACTGAAAACTGATTTGGGGGCAGCAGTTGCAGTTTCTCTTCAGAATTTTTCCCTTCAGCTGAGCTACTAAGCCTGTTTAAAACATGCACAGCCCAAAGATCAGCAAGATATGTGGATAGACAGGATTTTTTGAATCTTGTCTCTGGCTCTTTCCTTTCTGGGACTCCCCTACACCATTCAGCTGCACATGTCCCTGGCTTCAGTTTTCTGGTTCCTCTGGCCAGAAAGCCAGTATGTGTTCCTACGTTTGCTCCCGCCTCCACTGCAGGAGCTGAGCAGACTGCACTTACCCAGAGGCCAAAAGATGACAAAATGAGGAACTTGTTTTGAAAGACCCGATGGTCCCACTTCTGCGTGTGTACAAAGGAATGTTCTGTTCATTCTCCAAGTGGTTGCTCTTTGTGAAATCCAAGTTTCATAGTTGTTTCCTGTAATAGAATCATCTACCTACACTTTGATCTATCATTTCCAGAAGCAAAAGTGCCCCCAGATCATTTGGTTTTAAGGAGAAAAAAAATTTCTTCCACCTCACTGATGTACAAAAGTCAAACTCACAGATTTTTTTTTTTTTTTTTTTTTAGACAGAATCACACTGTGGTGCCCGGGCTAGAGTGCCATGGCATCATCCTAGCTCACAGCAACCTCAAACTCCTGGGCTCAAGCAATCCTTCTGCCTCAGCCACCCGAGTAGCTGGGACTACAGGCATGCGCCACCATGCCTGGCTAATTTTTTCTATGTATTTTTAGTCGTCCAATTAATTTCTTTCTGTTTTTAGTAGAGACGGGGTCTCGCACTTGCTCAGACTGGTTTCGAACTCCTGAGCTCAAACAATCCGCCTGCCTCGGCCTCCCAGAGAGCTAGGATTACAGGCGTGAGCCACCACGCCCGGCCTCACAGATTTTTTTAAAGACAAAATTAAATAAGTTTAACTTCAAGGGATTAAATTTTTAAAAATCTTTATTCTTATATTAAAAATATGTATCATGGGAATCAGAGAAAGAAGCTTCTACTATTTTTAAAAGTGTTCACTAAGTGACTACCTTTATCATTATCTTGTTTATTTTTTTTCATTAATATTATCAGATGTATTATATTCCCAATCAACATTTGTTAAAGTGAAGTTCAGAAAGTTGCAGGAAGTAGCACTACTAACCTTGATCCCCTGTCTTCTGAATGCAAATCCTCTTTTCTTTGATTAAGACATGGTTTCCTGGAGAAGACATGATGGATAACTTTGAAAAATTTTACCAGAACTTAAAAAAATTCCAAATTTGAATCCTTAAATAATTTTTCATCGAGGCCATCAATTATTTGAATATTTAGTGAGGGCCAAATTTGTGTCAGGCACTGTGCAAAATGTGGGTAATAAGGATGAATATGAGTGGCCCACACTTTAAAAAAAATTCACAATCTAGGGAAAGACGTGTATATAATCATCTCACAGGATATTTATTCTGTCACTAAACCCATATTATCATAAGAAAGTTTTCATCCATATAGAAAAGAGATCAAAATATATAGTAAATTGTTTATTTTACTGGTTATAAACATAGAGATCCCAATAGTTCTCAAGTGAAAGGCATAAATATTTGTTTTATAAAACAGACTACAAACATCAGTCTGAACATTATTCACATTAGCTCATGATTCATCTGATCTAGGTCTTTCATGAAATAGTAAGATTAAAAGGTGTTTATGATGAATTTTAGCCACCAAATATAAAGCAACAGACACAATGGTTTTCTAAGTAAATGAATATGAGAGAGAACCAGTGCAAACCAGAGACCTAGCGCCACTCATCTCCTTTGTAGAAGATGTAATTAATGCAGGGGTTATGCATGCATGGAATTTGTCATTTTCCCAAATCAACTTGGAACTCTGAGGCAGTGGCAATGACCACTGATGAGTTCTTAAGAGGCTGGATAAAATAAAAGAGACCTTAAGTAACAGAGCTAACAAACAACAGCAAGGAAGACAGGCAGCTAGCAGACATTAAAGAATGAAAATACCAGAACTGGAGGCAAATTCTACTAAATGGCACTGAGATCAGAATGAAGCAATCCAGGATATCTCATTCTAGAGTTCAGGGGGCTTTTAAATTACCTGAGAGCACAATGGTTTGAAGGGAAACTGGCAGGAAGACAGAAAACAGTCAGAGGCTTTAGCAAAGATGATAAAGCAGGCTGCTAGAGAGGAAAAAAATAAGAAAGAAAAACAGAAAAAGGGTTTCAATCAGAACCATAGCAGGAATAATCTAGGATTTAAACCAGGGAGAATAAAGATTGTGTAGATACCAGAACGAGGCCAAAGGCAATGGCTCAGCCTGGGGCCAGGGCACTGGAGAAGGGGTGGTGTGATGTTCAGAGTACCATGGGGGACTCTGAACGTGACTTTGAGCAAGAGAAAGGGTCTGGGGAGAAATGGCAAGAGCCCGAAGAGGAAGTGATGCTCGAGTTGTCTAGAAAAGGTTGTTTAATGACGTAAATCTGTGCAGAGGAACCGAGCAACATGAGGCTTGTGCGCCAAAAGTCCTCTGCTGTGTTAAAGTATGAACGTCCACGTGAACGCGGGAATAGACGGTGAGAATAGGAGAGAAAGGAACAGCTTATGGTTGGCACTAGAGATGAGAAAATGGAATCTCAATGATTAGGGAAAAATCCCTCTGTATTGTAACACTTGCCATAAATATTAGAGAAACGACACTCTTGAACTACGGCAAGCTGCCCTCACTAAGTCTTTCAGAGACGAGCCGGGGCACTCTGAATAGATTAAACGAGGGTTCAGCAAGTGCACATTGGCCCAGATAAAGCAATGCCTGGCAGATTGAAGAATAGGAGGAAAAATGAGAGAGAGTGAAAAGTACAAGGGCTGTGAGGCCGAGTACAAAAAAAGACCAGAGAGAAGAGGAAGAATGGCGAAGGAGGGTAGGAAAAGAGAGAAGAGTCTGTTAGCAGAGTAGGACGCACAGTGCCAGGACATTTGGCTCAGATGTGCCACTTTCTCTTCTAATTCCTAGAGCTTGTGCACTAGGTCGTTGCGTTTGGTGAAATATTCCATGTCTTAAGGAGGTAAGGGTAGTCCAAGAGTCACTCTAGGTACAAGAAAGATGTGAAGAGCTTGCCTGTGTTTGAATTCTTGTCATTTTCTTTCCTCCCAATAATAGCATTTTATTCTTAGAGTGAATTAGCAAGTGACCAGCAAAGAGAACATTCATTAAAAGCCGATTTTTTCTTGAAACAAGCAGCCTTGGGGATGAGTTTGTACTTAGAAAAAAAAAAATTGTGATGCTAAAAACAATGAAATTGCCTAAACTAGAGCAAAGGAGATAGGCTAGAAAGGAGAAAATTGATTTGTCGGGTCTGAGTAGTAGATGTTAAAGTGACATCCTTGGAAGCAGAGGCTGAATGTTAAAAATGGAAGATGAGAAAGGTTAAGATAGTATTAAGAGAAAACAACTCGTAACGCAATAACTTAGAGAAAATAGCTGTATAAAACACAATAATAACAATAAAGTGAGTTAAAATTCTCAGTCCTTATTTCTTTATGTTTCCATCTTTAACATATATTTTAAGTAGCTCTTTTTAAACGAAAGAACTCAACACAGGAAGCATGCGTTTGCTAAAGCTCCTATAATAAAGTACTACAAACTGAGTCGCTTAAACAACAGAAACTTACTGTCTCAGGGGCCTGAAGACTAGAAGTCTGAAATCAGGGTTTGGACAGTGTCGGTCGTTCTGAGGACTGTAAGGGAAAGCCTATTTATGCCTCTCTTCCGCCTTCTGGTGGCTGCTGCCAGTCTCTGGCATCCCTTGGCTTGTAGCTGTATCACCAATCCCTGTGTTCAACTTCACTTGGCTTTCTCCCTGTGTGCAGGTCTGTCTCTGTATCCAATTTTCCCTTTTATAAGGACACTGTTCATGACAGATGACTGTGGAAGCTGTATGTGTATAGAGCTTACCAACTACCTGTGGATCAGCTTGGAGGCAGTGAGCTGAAATCCTCATCCTAAAGCAGGAGTTTTCAACCTTAACCACTATTGATATTTGGGGTCAGATAATTTATGGGGGAGGGAACTGTCCTGTGTACTGCAGGACATTTAGCAACACCTCTGCCTTTACCTACTAAATGCCAATAATACCACCTCCTTCTCCACTTGACAACCAAAAATGACTCCAGACAAATGTCCCCTGAGAGGCAAAATAGAGGCTGTTGAGAACCATTGTCCTGAAGAAAAATGACAAAATTTCTGAAAAGAAAAATCAGTTGACTGGAGTTTAAAGAGTTTTGGTTTAAAAACCAAATTAAACATGGAACTAAAGCTAAATATACGAGTTACATGTCTAGCTAAAGTCTATAAGGTGAGGAAGATAAGGATTAGGCTTAGTTATAATGAAAAAAGTTCAGAAAGTTGACAAAACCAAATATTACCTTTGGGTAGTTAACTTTCATGTAAGTTGTGTTTGTTATTAAAAAAAAAAGATTTAATGTATTTTAGCCATTGTAGAAAACAGATTTCTGTGGTTAACATCTATACTCATGCTGAACCTATTACTAAATATCTTAATAACATGCATTTTTAAACAATATATCTTAATCTAGAATTCAATGAAAGAAATCACCTTTAGACTGAAACTGAGTATCCTCTTGTGGCTGAAAATTAGTCAACATATTTAGAAGGGGAAAGGCCCACCCAAATGAAGGAGCCCAGAAAAGAATAAATGAACTAATTCATACCCTTTAAAGAAGTAGAAAATTGGCCGGGTGCGGTGGCTCACGCCTGTGATCCTAGCTCTCTGGGAGGCCGAGGTGGGCGGATTGTTTGAGCTCAGGAGTTCGAAACCGGCCTGAGCAAGAGCGAGACCCCGTCTCTACTAAAAATAGAAAGAAATTAATTGGACAACTAAAAAAAATATATAGAAAAAATTATCCAGGCATGGTGGCACATGCCTGTAATCCCAGCTACTCAGGAGGCTGAGGCAGGAGGATCACTTGAGCCCAGGAGTTTGAGGTTGCTGTGAGCTAGGACAACGCCACAGCACTCTAGCCTGGGCAACACAGTGAGACTCTGTCTCAAAAAAAAAAAAAAGTAGAAAATTGTATAACTTTGTACATATTCTATAGAACTCAACTGGGCATGATGAACAAATCAAGTTTCAAAAGAAAATATGTAGTAGGATCCTCTTAAAAGTATTTCCATAGGGGAAAAACATCTATAATAATGTACAAAATTTTTTTCTGAAGGATGGGATGAGTGACTTTTCATTTTTATATTACATATTTCATAGTGATTAGGGTTTTTTTATTTAGACTATATTTCTTTCAGGATTTAAAAAACAAAACCAATTAAAGCTTGGCAAGAACTATCCATAGGTAAATAGCAGTCAACACAGAGCCGTCAGTGAGGTCCCAGGAGATCCACTGCTGAGGGAAAAGGCCAGTGGAAATGTGCAAATGTCCTTATGTAACTTGATGTTTTCATTTAGTGGGGGAATGAAGTAGCAACAGCCCTGGAAAAAGGAAAAGGACATACTGACGAAGCTGTCAGAGTGGCATGCTTGAGAACAACTAAGGAAAGAAAGTGGCTCCGATGCTTGGCTGGGAATGAAGTCAGGAAAGCCTTGTCAGGAGGCAACCAAAACAAGTCCAATCAACTTTCCTCCATGCCAGCAACCTGGGTCACACGATAAATCTCATTGAGCCTAGCCTATCACACTGAGTGAACCACCTATCAACTCTCAGGTGAAGTCACAGGAGGTAAACCTGAGTTTACAACAGGCAAGAATCTGTCTCTGAGGCTATGTATAAATGAAAAGAGATGTTTTACTGAATCATGTTTCAGATTGTTTCTATAACACTACGACTAACATGAAATTGAATCTAGCATCTTTTTGCTCTAGGAAAAGGGAAATTTCTCATTAAAGACTCTTCCCCAAGTCCTCCAAGCCCATTGGAATATAAAATCCCATCCCCTGTTAGAGAAATGTTTCCAAAGCATATATCTTCAAGCTTCTTATGCCTACAATATGCAAAAATATTTTTATGCCTTGAGGGGCATTTCCATCTTGGATCTGCAGAGATAAAGCAATAAGAGCATCTGCTAATGTTCACAGTATATTCAAACTTGTTGTGAAATTCTAAGTAACTTGGATGCCCAATAGTGAGTGAAAGGTCTATCCAACAATGCATGATGAAGTCAGTCCTGAGTCCTTTAATTTACTAATTCATTTGATAATTTTCTCACAGAATAGAAGCCAGCATGTTATTTTTTTTCACAACTCAGCTAAAAAAAAAAATATATATATATACACACACACACACACACACACACACACACACACACACTGGATTTATTGTAATTAGTACACATGTGAAGTTACTTCTAACAAAAATATGCATGATTGAGGAAAATCAATAATTTTAACACAGCTAGAAAAATATCATGAAGTACTCAGGGAAACAAACACAGTTTTGTTTTGTTTTTTTTTGTTTGTTTGTTTTTTTCAAACACAGTTTTAAAGATAAATTTTCCCATTACCTACTCCAAAGAAAAAAACTTTAAATATTATTTTCTTTAAACAAATAACATCTACATTAGCCAATGTTCTAAATACTTAATTAATAGTAACTTAATATTGGTAATAAATCCGATGAGGCATATATTGCTAGTATCTACATTTAATAACTCAGGAAAATTAAAATCCAGAAATATTTAATTTCTAACAAAAGTACACACCGTCTGCCTGGGCTCAGAATTAAAAGAAAAAAATTGAGATAACTTATCTGAATATTGTTGTTTGGGTTTCTGTAGAAACAGATCCTAAGATAAGGGCTTGAGTTTTTATTTGAGTGGTATTGAGAACACCAGTAAGGGATGGGAAAGAGATACAAAGAAGGGAATGAAGCCAATAAGAATACATTATTAAGCCAGCAACCAGTCCCTGGAGTTTAATTCTGCAAGGAAATTCTAGAAAATGGAGTAAAATATATGTCTCAGAGTTATTTCACCAAAGAGGCATGGGATCTAGGGTATTTGTACACTGACTCTGAAGGAACATTGATTGTGGGCTGCTTCCAGGGTGTAGGCTAATATATCCTTGGCAATTCTAATCTGCAGAAGGGCAGAACAGCCTTCAGTTGCTCTACAAAAAGCCCTTATGCACACAGATACACATACTAACAGAAGTCTACCAGAACACATTGAAATGGATAAAATCCAAAAGATATGGGTGGGATATCGATGGTGCCTCAAACACTCCATCACTTTTTGCAGTTCCATCCATGTGCCATGTTAAACCCATTCCTATCAGTAACTGCACTTCATTGTGGCAATCATTCACCATTTCTAAACAAATGGGTTTAACAAAATGAGGATTGTTAATGGAATAAGACACAAGTCCACTGCTGCAATTGACCATGATATTAATCATCTCTCCCCCTCAATTTGGGTTGGTACTTCTGCTGATCTTGATCACTTGCTTGGTAGACTAACCCAGAACATAATTCTTAAGGGTGTGAGCCCACAGTTCCCCCTTCCTATAAGGCCATTGTTTCATCAACGGCCATTTACAGTTATGACTGGACATGGGAGCATCAAGTGGAGTCCTAGTAGAGCTCCTGATTTTTTAGAAATACTCCTCTCTGCCCACTTAAAGTAACAGTAACTCTATCTCCTCTTGATAATCAAGTGAATTACCCAGCAGTTACTGGATAGCTGGCATGAGATGCCCGAAGTGACTAGGCAGTAGCCAAATTTTAGTTTAGTGTAACTTTACTGTATACTTTATAGAAACATCTTTCCACTTCACATGATCTCTAGACCAACAGAGTGTGAAATTTCACTGATGGAAGCCAAATCGCCCAAGTGCACTCCTAGGAGTAATGGTAGGCAGGGCCACTCTTATTTCTATCCTTTAATTCCTGATCTCATACATTTTTGGCTTTCATCTAAACTATTCATCTTAAAGGTTAACACCCAGTACTGTTCCTTCTAGCATTCTGAGGCTTTCTAGCATTCACAACATACCGTAAATAGTTGGTACACTGACTTGAGTCTGCTATTTTATTCCTTCAGCACGTTGATGATACTTAACATCACTTCCACAGTTATTTAATTATCTTGGCAACCATAATTTTCAAATGTTAGATATATCACACAGACAAATGAATTTCATTCCACCTGTACCAGCTTCCAAGAGCCATCCCAGCAACACACAGGTAAGATCCTTGGGGATCATGAGGCTTCAGTTTGCCAGTGGGTATTGCCATCCCATTCACCACTGCCAGTGGGGCCCTTATTGTCTTCTGGCTGGAAAAATAATCCAATTCCAGAATCCCATCCTGAGGATCTAATCCCTTTTACTATCACTGTCTTTACAAGCAAAAGTAAAACAAGAATTTGAGTACAATTGATTGGAGATAGAATAACAATAAGGGAGTAGGAAAGTGATGCGGGGGAAGGTATCACTGGTTGGTGTCCTAGTCAGCTGAGGCTGCTATAATAAGGTACCATAGACTGCGTGGCTCAAACAACAGAAGCTGAAAGTTATGGAGGCTGAAAGTCCAAGATATAGGTGTCGGCAGATTCAGTGTCTGGTGAGGGTCCCCTTTTTGGCTTTCAGATAAACATCTCTTTGTAGTATCCTCACATAGAGAGAAAGAGGAAGCAAACTCTCTCATGTCTCTCCTTATAAGGGCACTAATCCCCCATGAGGACTCTACTCTCTTGACCTACTTACTTCCCAAAGGCCCTGTTCTCTAAATACCATCACATTGGGGCCTAGGGCTTTAACATATGAATTTGGGAGGGATACAAACATTCTACCCATAGCAGTCAAGATTCTCAGGAATTAGACTCTGGGATGGAGATTAGCATGCTGAAGGTTTGTCAGGGAGTGTCCTTGGGACCTACACCTACGGAAAGGAAGGGAAGAAAGCAGTATTGGGCAGAGGAACACATTGGGTTGCAATACAGTCTTAAAGTGAAGGCTCAGCCAGGCCTAAAGGTAACTCTGGAGCTGGGATAGCCCCTCAGATCTGTTCCAAATTGGGCTGAGAGGATCAAACCTTTCTATCTCTGAATCAATCAGTCTTTGGATTCAAGCTACCCTATGACAGGGGTGTGTTCTTGGGGTAGAAGTTTTCCTCCAGCTGAGGTAGCAGAGTGGTATCTGCTGGCAGCTCTTCCTGAAGCTGTGATTGTAAGTCTTTCATTTCAAAGGGGATCCCAGTGGCACATTTCAGCATCTAACACTGAAGGGAAGGCAATCCTGATCGGATGCTTTATTAAACCTGCTACTAGTGACTAGAGCTTAACTCTAGGAAATAATATAAAACGTCTGCCTCAAAATTATTTCACCCTTGGGACACAGGAGCTTGGATGTTTTTACAGAAATTCTCATTCCATAGGTTGTCTCTCCACTCTGTGGATTGTTTCCTTTGTTGTACAAAAGCTTTTTAGTTTGCTGCAATCCCATGTGTCTATTTTTTCTTTTATTGCCTGTACTTTGGAGATCATATCCTAAAACTCTTTGCGCAGATTGATGTCATGAAGATTTTCTCCTATGATTTCTTAGTAGTTTTAGAGTTTCAGGTCTTATGTTTAAGTCTTTAATCCATTTTGATTTTATTTTTGTATATCAGGTGTGATAAGGGTCAATTTTTTTTCATCTGCACTTTAATATCCAGTTGTCTCAATACCATTTATTGAAGACCCTATTCATTCCCTACTGTGTATTCTTGGCACCTTTGCCAAAAATCGATTGACCATAGATATGTGGATTTATTTCTGGGCTCTCTACTCTATTCCATTGGTCTATGTGTCTGTTTTTATGCCAGTACCATCCTGTTTTTGACACTATACTTTTGTAGTGTATTTTGAAGTCAGATAATGTGATGTCTCCAGTTTTGTTCTTTTTGCTCAAGATTGCTTCGGCTATTCAGGGTCTTTTTTGGGTTTTGTACAAATTTTAGGATTTTTTTTCTATTTCTGTAAAAAATATCATTGGAATTTTATAGGAATTGCATTAAGTCTGTAGATCACTTTGGGTAGTGTGTACATTTTAACAACATTAATTCTTCCAATCCATAAACATAGGGTATCTTTCCACTTATTTGTGTCTTCTTCAATTTCTTTCATTAATGTTTTATAGTTTTCAGTGAATAGATCTTTCATCTCCTTGATGGAATTTATTCCTAGGTATTTTATTTTATTATATATTATTTTGCTACTGTAAATGGGATTGCTTTATTAATTTCTTTTTTTGGATAGTTCATTGTTAGTGTATAGAAACATTACTGATTTTTGTAAGTTAATTTTGTATCCTACAACTTTACTGAATTTATTTATTAGCTCTAACAGTTTTTGTGGAGTCTTTAGGGTTTTCCACATAGGAGATCATGTTATCTACAAACAGAGACAATTTAACTTTCTCCTTTCCAATTTGGATGCCTATTATTTCTTCGTCTTGCCTAACTGCTCTGAATAGGACTTCCAGTACTATGTTGAATGGAACTCGTGAGAGTATCTTCATTAATTCCCAATCTTGGAAAAATAGCTTTCAACTTTTCACCATTGAATATTAGCTGTGGATTTGTCATATATAGCCTTTATTGTGTGGAAGTACATTCCTTCTATACCTAATTTAAGAGTTTTTATCATGAAAGGATGTTGAATTTTGTCAAATGTTTTTTCTGCATCTATTGTGATGATCATGTGATTTTTATCTTTTATTCTGTTAATGTGTTGATCACATTAATTGATTTTCATATGTTAAACCATTCTTGCATCTCAGGGATAAATTCACTTGATCATGGTAAATTATTCTTTTAATGTGCTGTTTAATTTAGTTCACTAGCATTGTGTTGAATATTTTTGCATGTATGTTCATTAGGGATATTGGCTTGTAGTTTTCTTTTCTTGTAGTGTTCTTATTTGGCTTTGGTATCAGTATAATTCTGGCTTCATAAAATGAGTTTCCAATGATTCTTTTTCTTAAATATTTTGGAAGTGTTTGAGAAAGATTTCTATTAATTCTTCTTTAAATATTTGGTAGAATTCACCAGTGAAGCCATCTGGTCCTGGGCTTTTCTTTGTTGGGAGGTTTCTGATTACTGAGTCAATCTCCTTATTCATTATAAATCTGTTCATATTTTCTATTACATTTCTTCATGATTCAGTCTTGGTAGGTTACATGTTTCTAGTGAGAAAGGGTTAATATCCAAAATACATAAGGAACTCAAACAACTCAAGAACAAATAAACAAATAACCCAATTTAAAAATGGGCAAAGGATTTGAACAGACATTTCTCAAAAGAAGAATTACAAATGAAGAATTCTTCTCAAAAGAAGAATTACAAATCTCTTCATAAAAGTAGGGATTAGAATGGCAGTTACCAGGTGCTGGGCTGGGGGAGGTGGAAATGAGAAGATATTGGTCAAAAGGTTCAAAGTTTCAGTTAAGAGAAATAAGTTCTGTTGATTCATCATATAGCATAATGACAATAGCTAATAATAACAATATATTGTATACTTGGAAATTGCTGAGAGTAGATTTTAAATGTTCTCACCACAAAAATAATAAGTATGTGAGGTGATCAATATACTAGTTAGCTTGACTTAACCATTTCACATGTATACATATATCAAAGCATCACATTATACCCCACAAATATAAGAAAAAATAAATAAACATTACAAAAGCAAAGCTCCCAAAGTCATTGGTTGAGATATACTCCTGGAGTTTGGAGGTATTAATTCTCTAGCAATGACACCACTGGCATATCATGCACATGGTAGAGATGCTTTCTGAAGTCCTGAAAAAATCTCTCAGACACAGAAATATTGATACTGGCAAGGGGAAGTGAGTTGACCACACTGAAATGGTGATGCCATAGGATGTGATGTGTCTATTATAACTATAATAGTTAGTTTTTATTTTTAACTTTATTTTACTTTTTAATACAAATGTATTATCAGAGGCATAGATGAATCAATCTTTATCAACGTTAGCAATTAAAATTAACAAAGATATTGACTGATCCAGGAGCTTCTCATGAACACTTGGCTATATTTAAAATTAACCTCAATTAAATAGAATTATTTTAAATAATTGAGATACTGTTGGGGTTTTGAAATAATTAAAAATTTTAAAATAAAGTATTGATTTTTTTTCTGGATGTTAATGAAACTAGAGATGTGTGGCTGGATTTTTATTAAAGAGGGACAATTTTCCTCAAGCATGTTTTTCTTTGAAAGTTTGGTTTTAGCTGACCAGACTTCATTGTGTGTTTATAAAAGCATTTCAGGCGATATTCAATTTATCTGTCAAAATTGAGGATAGACGAAGCAGACAATTTCCATAAAGTATTCCACAGAAAATAACAGCTATAGATATAAAACTATACTTAATATACCCTTAGTTCACCTTCCCTGAGCCACTAAATTAAAATTTTCTAAGGCTAAATTTTTAGGGCTTCTCTGTTTTAACTCCCTGTTTAGGAGAATAGGTGCATGACATCAACTTCCCCCTGCAATGCTAGTTGCAAAGCTTTCTAGATAGCGGATACTGGGATAGACCTTCATTGTAGGAGAGCCTGAGAGAGAGATGGTCTTGGGGACAGAACAAGCCAGAATTCTTCCCTTCTGTCTACCTCTCTGCTTACGGTCTTACTGTGCCTCTACTTTTTTGTCTCCTTTGTTCCATTATGTATGTCAGACTTCCCCAAGTCTTCTGTCCCTACAAAGGCTAGAGAACTTTAGTAGGCCAGAGGAAAGGAGGCATTTTTTATTTCTATCACTTCATTAGAGAACATTAACTCTATGACGCCAAAGGCAATAACAACCCTTCATCTCTACCACATAGATGAGTCATTATTTGATCTGTATCTATTTGACACAGTGGAATGAGAACTGGGCTCAGGGTTATTTTACTTGGTTCTTAATCCTAACTTGTTGGGTGAAATTGAGAAAGTAGTGTTCCAGGGGTCTCCATTTCCTATCTTAAAGAGTAAAGGAGAGTTAAACTAGACGATGTCTTTAAGTCTAAAAATTTTTTTTGATCATTAAAAGAGATATATTTATGTTAGTCCAAGGAAGATGTTGTAAGAGCTTTAACTTGAAACCAGAGATCTGAAGGAGTGAAAAGGAGCCTCTTGGCAAAGCCCTGCCCCTTCTTCATAGCCTCACCTCCATGTATGCCTAAGAGAAAATTAAGACCAATCCCATCATGAAGTTCTAAGTTTATGGCAGTTTCCACAAGTCACTCAAGACTCTCAGGTCATCTTTTATCACCTAACCTCATCTCCATGCCGTTCTGTACATCGCCCCAAAATAATCCCATTTCCTACCCTCCCAAGTCCTCTCTTCTTCACAGTCTATCATCAGTAAAAACCCTAAATCCCCACTTCATCTCTAAGCATTTCATTCATTTCCTACTATACTTTCAATAAATATCTATTGAGTGAATAAGTGAATGAATAAATTTAATTAAATGAGGTCCCAAATTAAGAGGATCTTTGCCCTGCTGAGATCACACAGAATCTCATATTCTAAATCAGAGTGCATTGTGTAATTATATAATTCATGCACACCCCTTGTTAAGAAAGTAGACTTAAATCAAGATGAGTGTATCAAAAGTAAAGATGTAAAGAAAATTGATAATCTCAAAAAATGTTTTCTGGAACATGGTATTACAGAACTCATCTAGTCTAGAAAAGTGAGTTAGTTTACCTTATTCTTAAATATTTCTAGAGAAAATGCTGCTGTAACATGATTTCAGTAACATGAGACCCTTACAGCCATAAAGTTCTAATCCTTTTCAATTTCTTTCTTCTTAGGATAGGATACTACTGGGAGTTCAAAAAGGGACAAGCAGGTTGTAACTCAAAAATTTAGAATACCTCTTCAGGGGTAGCTATTGCCCTCAACCATGTAATCAAGTCTCTCCACCTCTTCATTTTCTGTTGCTAAGGGCCATGGCAAAGTCCAAGGGGCCCGCAGTTGAAGTTCTAATTGGCTCTTTTTCTGTAACGACCCCCAAAGGTAAATAGCAATTGACATTTTGAGAGGTTATTGGTGTGATGCTGAAAGTTCTGAGTTGCAGGATGAGAAAGTGTGAGATTCATTGATTTAAACCCATTGCTAGCATTTACTAAGTTCTGTGAAATACAGCAAGCAGCCATCTCTGCCTTGGGTGTTGACAGGAGTCTAAACCAGACAGACAAGTGAGACCCAGAAATCTAATGAGACCAAGTGACAAATGCAGGAGGAGAAACTGAAATGAAGCTTAGCATCTGATACTGACTTCAAAAACAAAAAGTAACCCAGAAAAGCCTTCCCTGAAGACCTAGGATGGCATCTGAGGTTGTAAATAAGAGCTTAGTTTCCAAATAGCATCTTCTTTGCCAGAGAAACAATATATGCGTTCACATAACCCCTGCAGACAGGACCTGACTTCCAGAATGCCCAGTCCCAAGTTTTGGAGTGACTGCCCCAGGCAAGTCTTGAGCACCGCCGAGACCTCCCACCGTAAGTGTCCTTGTGTGTACTAGTGGAAAAGAAAAGCAGAAATTGTTTTTTTTTTTCTTTGCTTCTTTCCTGCATCCTCTTCCTCTTGTTCCTTTAAAAACAATTTAATGAAGGTAGAATAACATTGTTAAAAAATATTTATCACTTACCCTTGTATACGTATTCCTTTTATAGGTAATCCTTGTCATATTACATTCTAACTTGGGATTTGCCTATCCATCTCTTCTGGCTTGATTGAATGCATTAGTGGTCCAAATGGTCTCCCATGTTGCTTGCAATGTGACATTGCAGCTCGTCCCTTAAAGAGGTGGAATTTATCCTCCAACTGCTCCATCCCTACTTTGCATCTGGGCTGGCCTTTTGACTTTTTTTTCCCCCCTATAGAATATGACAGAAATGACTTTGTAGCAGTTCTGAGGCTAGGCTTCAAGAAGTCTTGCTGGCTCCCATGATGTCTGGGAACCTCACTGTCATGTGATCAAGGCCAGATAGCCTGCTGAAGGACGGAAGACCACATAACAGATTGAAGTTGTCTCATCTGTCCCAGCTGAGGCCCTCCTAGACTTGCCAGTCCCCAAACTGCAAGCTGATCACAGGTGACTGAGTAAGCTCAGCTGAGATCAGTTAAGCATGGCCCAGACCAAAAAACCCCACCCATTTGATTCATAGACTCATGAAAAATAAATGTTTATTGTCGAATGTTACTGAGGTTTTCTGTTTCTCTGCTATGCACCATTATTATGGCAATAGATATAGTTGATATGCTTCCCTACTAAGTTTAATTCACAAAAAATAGATCTTAATATAGCCATGTACCACATAATGACATTTCAGTCAATGACAGACTGCACTTACAACAGTGGTCCCATCCCGTAAGATTATAATGAAGCTGAGAAATTCCTGTCACCTAGTGACATCGTAGCCATTGTAATGTCAAAGCACAATACATTACTCAGGTGTTTCTTATGATGCTGGTGTAAACAAATCTACCGTGCTGCCAGTCGTATAAAAGTATAATATATACAACCATGATATCTGATGATAAATGACTCTGTTACTGGTTTGTGTATTTACTATACTATACTTTTTATCATTAGAGTCTACTCCTACTTAACATTTTTAAAAAGCTAATGATCAAACAGCCTCAGGCAGGTCCTTCAGCAGGTGTTCCAGAAGAAGGCATTGTTATCATAGGAGATGACAGCTCCATGAGCATTATTGCCCCTGATGACCTTCCAGTGGGACAAGACGTGGAGGTGGAAGACAGTGATATTGATGATCCTGACCCTGTGTAGGCCTAGGCTAATGTGTGTGTCTGTGTCTTTATTTTTAACAAAAAAGTTTGTAAAAAGTAAAAAAGATAAAAAAATTTTAAAAACAGAAAAATGCTTACAGAAAAACATTTTTGTATATTTGTACAATATGTTTATTTTTTAAACTGTTATTGCCAAAGAGCCAAAAAGTTTTTAAAAATTAAATTTTATAAAGTAAAAACATTACAGTAAGCTAAGATTAACTCATTGAAAAAAGACTTTTTTTAAAAATTGAATGTAACCTAATTATACAGTGTTTATAAAATCTACTGTAGTGCACAGTAATGATCTTGATGTTCACTCACCACTCGCTCACTTCTAACCAGAGCGACTTCCAGTCCTGCAAACTCCATTCGTGGTAAGTGCCCTACAGAGGTGTACATTTTTAAAATCTTCTATGCCATATTTTTATTGTACCTTTTCTATGTTTAGATACACAAATACCTACCATTGTGCCCACCTATTAGATACACTAATACCTACCATTGTATTAGTACAGTAACATGCTATACAAGTTTGTAGCCTGGGAGCAACATGCCTTCCCATGTAATGAAAGGAAAAAAGGAAGCTTCTCTTTCCTCTCCCAGCAGAGAGAGAGAAAGAGAAAGAGAGCAAAAAGTAGGGGGAAGAAGAGTACAGAAGTTGCTATACAACCCATAAAAATTCCATAAAAGCAAATAAACTCCAATGGATACCAATGGAATTTATAGTCAGGAAAATTAGACGATAGGTAAGAAAACCTCCCGTAACAGTGGAGAGCAGGTATGGCTGTCTCAGAGTGCAGGTCGACAGTTACGAATTTGGAGAAAGGGGCCATTAGTGTGAGCTGGAGGAGCTCACAGGAAAACTGTGGAGAAAAGAGACTCACCCAGACTTTAGAGGCCCAGCTTCATGTGGTTGAATCTCGAGGTATAATTGGAAGCCCAGATGAAGACACATTAAGAAGCAAAGACTTAGAGATGAGACACCCGTGGCCAATTTTCAGAGGAACTATGTGGCTATACAATAAAATTTATAAAAAAGAATTGTGATAAGACTGGATTCGATGGTAGAGTCATATCTTTTTAGGGTTCAGGAGCAGTATTGGTGAAGAGGAGGGTCCTGGTGTACCGCAGTATGAAGGGTTGAAGCTTTACTCTGCAGGCAAGGCGTGTAGTGCCAGCCAGGCAAGGTGACCTTAAGTGAGTCAAAAATAGAAAGTATCTAGACAGAGGCTAAAGTGGTCATACTATTCTGGGCTTAGCAAGTATTCAGTAAACATACACTCGTAAAAAATATTTTCCCCTTGAGATCTTAGAGTTATGGTGCATTTTCTTATTTTTTAAATCTCTAAAGTTGGTGAGACCTTTAAACCAATATTTAAACAGGATCATACTTTACAGTCCATAACTTTTCAGGCTAGCAGAGGCAGGGGGAGGGCACATGTTTCCTTCATCCTCCCATCCCGACACGGTACCTGATGTCACAGCACAGGAGTCTGTGAGCCCACAGCTGCATTGCACCGCATTTCCTTCAGTCCCAGCCTAATGATTCAAGCTTCATGCCTCCCTCCTGCCTCCCTGCTTCAAATCAGCCCCCACAAGCTAACTACAAAGGCCCACGATTTTTTCCCCTCCCCCAACATAAGGTGCTGGCTGGCTCACTGGAAGATTCCTTGTATTACTTCATTCATGAGTTGGAAGCAAAGGCTTTCTCTTATTTCTGGCCAGTTCCTCAGCAAGATGGCCAAATGCTGTTTTAGGGACCCATTTTCCAGGGCTGCTCCAGGAGTTTGCTTTAATTTCTCTCCCTTTACAGCCTCCAAAAGAGCTTCTTCATCAGATTTAAGGTATGCTGTGCCACTCAGAGAACCAAACAAAAGCAGAATACAACTCACACTGACATTTATGGTATTTTCTCTTAATGACTCTTATACTACACTTCCTAAATTACTCTCATAAAAAACTGATTTTGAAAAGCCATTTTTCTCAACTGCCACTAATATATGCTCATCTCATTTTGCTTTGTTGCACAATTGAGCATGACAGATTTAACCAATTTTGATACATTAAAATTTTTCCTTTGCTCTTGCTTTGCAATGTAAATTTTTTTTTCCCCATCTGGGGGCAAACTAAATTTCCAACTAAGAGATTTTTAGATTCCTCCTCCCAGCCATTTTTGTCCTTTGTACACAGAAGCAAATAGTAAGCCCAACAGTGGTTCCAGAGTTCACAACAGAAAGCTGATCTTTGGATTTTTGATCCGCCTGTGAAAAAGAAGAGCAATTTGTTCTTTATGCCTAAAGACAGAGACCGGATGTATTTCTGATATCAAGCAGTGCTAAGCCACAGTTAAGACAAGAGTAGTACACTTGTGTGGATATAAGACCGGGGCTTTGAGAATGCTCATATTTTATCTATGTTTACTTAGTGCCATGGACATTCTCGATAAGTATTATTCAGGAAGGAAGTCCGTGTAATAACCTTGCTCTAGGAGTCCTTTTATCTATAAGCCTCAGGCATTTTTATTAAGTCATCCAATATAACAGCACTACTTGGACAAAGAAGCTGAAGCTTATAAGCCAAAGGACCAGTTTTATAAAAGGCTTATCCTTTGTACACTTATAAAACATGGTCTTCATTCGAGATCTGGGTTACCTAAAAAAAAAAAATGGAAAAAAGGAAAGAAGCAAAAGCAAACATTATTATCTTAAAAAGCAAAATCGGTATTTCCAAAGGTGGTGAAGAGGATAAAAGATAAATTAATATTTTTTGGATTTCAACTATATTTTCAAGTCCCTAAAGATGAGAGCAAGAGTGCCAAAATAAAAATTAAGACACGGAGTACACAGGGAGTTTATTCTTGCAAATCTCATGAATTAATGCATTCATTTCTTCATTTTAGAAATATTAACTGAGCAGTTACTACATTTTCAGCACTAGGCACAATGCTAAGTGCTGAGACTACTGGCATAAGTAGGACGAGACTCATATGCTCACAGCCGAGCAGAGGAGACAGACACATATAAACAATTGTTAGATTCGAAATGTTGACAAACATAAGTCATACTTGAGTTCATGCTAGTGTTCTCTAATTTATTCATTGAATCATTTATTCATTCATTCAACATTTATTGAATCTTGTGTTCCAGGCATTGTTCTTAAACATGGAATGTGAAAATGCATAAGATCTTTAATATTAAGGAGTCTTCTTACAGCAAGAAACATGCCATCAACAGACTAATTACAATACAGCACAGAACGTGCTATTAAGAGTGATAAAGTCACAGACATAGAGCAACTGACCCTGCACGGGTGAACGAAAAGGAGCAGTAACATCAATTCTTTTTTCTGACTAATAGGAAACTCTACCCTGCAAAATAAATATTTTCTGCTGATGAAAAAGGTGGAGAACTCTTATAGATATAGCCTTTCTTACAGGTGAATGCGCTATTTTTCTTCCAATGTTTGGTTTATAACATATTTCAGGATTAAGGCAACAATTTGGCCACATCATTCCTAATTTTGATGTTCTAGGATGTCAGCCATAGAATCAGCAGAAGACTGACTGTACTTCTGGAATAATTAGGTGTCAGGAGGAATGACAGAGAGCAGATTCAGGATTGAAATTAAGGTTTCTAATTTTACAAATTTTACAAATGGGATGGACAAAGAGCCTATTAACCACATCTAAACATTTAAGGACAAAAATACCAAATTACACAAAGAAATGCATTTTGTTTAGCTGTTTTTCATTTTTTTTTTTTTTTTTTTTGGGGACAGAGTCTCACTCTGTTGCCCTGGCTAGAGTGAGCACCATGGCGTCAGCCTAGCTCACAGCAACCTCAAACTCCTGGGCTCAAGCGATCCTTGCCTCAGCCTCCCAAGTAGCTGGGACTACAGGCATGTGCCACCATGCCCGACTAATTTTTTCTATATGTTTTTAGTTGTCTAGATAATTTTTTTCTATTTTTTTTTTAGTAGAGACAGAGTCTCGCTCCTGCTCAGGCTGGTCTCGAACTCCTGAGCTCAAACGATCCACCCACCTCGGCCTCCCAGAGTGCTAGGATTACAGGCGTGAGCCACCGCGCCCGGCCAGCTGTTTTTCATATTTTGAAACAGGCAACCTGGAATGGAAAAAG
>CAUYSK010053761.1:0-10791 GCA_963575035.1 Avahi laniger | reverse complement strand
CTCAGCCTCCCGAGTAGCTGGGACTACAGGCATGCACCACCATGCCCCACTAATTTTTTCTATTTAGTTGTCCAATTAATTTCTTTCTAATTTTAGTAGAGACGGGGTCTCGCTCTTGCTCAGGCTGGTCTCGAACTCCTGCGCTCAAACAATCCGCCCGCCTCAGCCTCCCAGAGAGCTAGGATCAAAACCATTGTTAATACCCAAGATGTAGCCTAATTTGGCAAAAGCGATTGAGAAAAAATATATAACAATGGTGCTTGACTTTTACTTGGTATTTTTTAGTTTACAGAGAACTTTTTCCTACTTATTTCATGTGATGCTCATTACCGTGTCAGAGGACAGGTGGTGTAGTGTCATACTGTGCTACTAGGGAAGCAGACAGACCCGGCCGTGTGTCCAGGGCCATGGAACTGGCCACTGCAGAGGCAGGACTAGAGCCAGCCCCCTCGGCTCCTCGCCTGCTGCCCTTTCTGCCGCATGCGCATCCTCAGGAGAGCACGCCCACACGGCGCAGGCTCCCGGGTTACAGCCGGGCACCGACCTTAGAGCGTGGACTGGCCATGTGACCCCCACGGCTGTTCGGCCTCATGGAGTTCGCCAGTTTTGCGCTTGAGGAGGCCAGAGCCTGTGCACAGATAGAAGATGAAGTAAAATATGATGTTCTCACATCAGACCAGGAAAGACAGGCAGTGCCGGGGTGGGAGGCTGGAGGCGAGAGGTGGAGACATTCTGGAATATTCATTCATCAGCAGCACTTGGTATCAAACCGTGTGGTGGCAGGTGGGAGCGGGTGCAAATGCCAGCTATGTGTTCATCTAAACCACAAGGCAAGAATGTGTGGGGAACAGGAAGCGGGCACAAGGCCATGGTGGGCCCTCAGTGTCCACTCGAGGTCGATTATTAATCTGCCTCTTTTGAGTAAGATCATCTAGCAATTACGAGCTGCTATCCAGGTACATTTCTCTGTGTCATCTACAAAAAAGCCATAAAGGACTTTGTCAGAGCCTTGCTGAAGCCCAGGTGCCTTCGGCCGCGGCACTCCTTGGTCTGAGGATGAATGCATGCCCACAGCCCCTGTGTCGTGCTTGCAAATGTTTCACCCTCACTGTGTGCTTCGGGGTGAGTGAAATGGTCCCCACTGGAGTGATGCATGGAGAAGAGGATGTGGAAGCCAGCTCTCGCACACGTGCACTAGCAGGGTCCGAGGTGTGTGTGGCGAGTCTTCATTCCTGCAAGGGATTGGGGGTTAGGGAATGTTTCCAGGAAGAACAAGTCTGATGCAGAATCTTAAAATAAATGGTAGGTGTGAATTAGAAAACTCATTCGAAAGAGAGCTCACCATATCAATGTGGTTAGTTCACCTGGGCAAAGTGTGAAGCTCTAACATGCCCACATTTGAAATAAAAATTCAGCTTTTTGTAATACAAACTACCAAAGGATTCAGGAATATGAAGGTATCCAAAATATAAAAGGCCCAGGAAGCAAAAATATATTAATATCAACTGCGCATAAATGTAAAATGCCTTTGGCCCAGGGAGCACCCAGAGTGGCAGAGCACTGCATTCGTGTTACCTTCCACAGTGCAAACAGCAGTACGGCTGCTTTCTAGGAAGCCTCGTGGGTTCAGGACCTTTCTCCGGAACTCCAGATGTTTTCCACACAATCTGCATTACCTGTATGTCTTAAAGACACATCAAATTCAACCTCCAAAATCAAATGCGTCTTTTATCCCAGGTACTCCTCCAGAGTCACTGTCTTGAGTGGTGGCATCACTGTCTTCCCAGTCGCTCAGGTGGAACCCTCCAAAGGGGTGGGTCCCTCCTCATCCGTGCAGGTGGTACTTCTCTTCCTTGTTGCACTAACCTGTCCGTTACTTAGCTGTGTCAGTAAGGCGGGGAGCATGTCTTGCTCGTCGTAGCTTCCTTTCTGCCGTCTCAATTGCCAGATAGATGTTAGAAAAGTGAGTCCAGGCTCCAGTGTAGTCTGGGTGTAAAGTCACAAGGCAGTAGTCCCAGGGAACAGTGTGCGGGCAGGAGATTCCACAGAAGGAATCAAACATTGGGAGCCCAATTCTCCTGGAAATTTTTAAAAACTACATCAAATATAGGTTTCATTAAAAATAATTGGAAACTATTGGAAATTTTTCTATGTGTCCCTATCACTGCTCTAAGAAGAACCCACGAACGAAGACCCCTGTGATGCTCAGTTGTGTGTGTCAGGATGACTGGGCCACAGGGTGCCCGGATTAAACGTTTCTGGGTGTGTCTGGGAGGGGGCTTCAGGACAGACGGGCACTTGTATCTGTGGACTCAGGGAGGCAGCTGGCCCTCCCCAGTGTGGGGGCATCACGCAGTGTGCTGAGGGCCTGAATAGAACAAAAGCCGGAGGAAGGAGGAATTTGCCCCTTTGGCTTCCTGCCTGCCTGCTGAGCTCGGACATCTGTCTGCTCCTGCCTTCAGGCTGCATTTGCACCGTCGGCTCCTCTGCTGCTCAGTCAGGCCTCTGGCTCGGGCTGGAATCACACTACCGACTTCCTGGGTCTCCCGCTTGCCCACGGCAGACCGGGACTTCTCAGCTTCCACCATTGTGTGAGCCAACTCCTCATACTCGCTACCTAAACATATATCCCATGGCGTCTGTTTCTCTGGAGCACACTGACTAGTATAACCCTTGAAGAAATATGGAGTGTTTTTGTATTTACATAGAAGAATGATCAAAGAAACACCAAGGAAACCAAGACCAAACCAGCCTCAGCAAAGAAATACTAAGCATAGCTGTATATGTAAGTTAGGATTTGTGTAGAAACCTTTTTGACCTGTTTCTGTTGTTGCTGATTCCATTTCAATGTATTTGACGTGGGTAGTTTGGAGAAAAGGCGCTGCGCATTGGGAAGGCCCAGATCTTTGACTCAAATGCAGGTCGGCGCTAATTTACCCGGATCCAGCAGGAGGACGGGAGCCTCGAGGAAACAAACGTCATGACCACTTGGAGGGAGTTTTCTCCATGGCTTTTTACATTGACTCAGCGTCATGTGCAAGGTTATTTCTGCTCTTTCTTACCAATCGTGTGAGGGAAGGCGCTGGCAGCTAAGAGCGTGGAGCCGGGAGCCGGCAGAAAACAGCGTCACTTCAAAGGATCAAATGCTGAGCTGCTCCTGCCTGTGCTTTGAGGCCAAGCTGTTCTGACGATCGCAACGTTGAACTTTTTTAACTCTTAAAAACTGTTTTATAGTTGATTTATTAAGTTTACTAAAAATACCAAATTGTATTTACACTTCTTCAGATACTACTACTCTTCAAATTCAGTGTTTAGTAATCGTTGTGCATAGCTAGTACAAGGATTCCTTATTTTTACAAAAACAAAAAAGAGGGGTGGGGGGAAGGAGGCCTAGTTCTGGCTGTGGGCTGGCAGGAGAAATCCTGAGGGGACAAGAAGGGGACCTGGCACCACAGAATGTCAGGGACAAGCCGTGACAGCACAGAAGCCACGGTGGTGGGTTGAGCCTGAGCCCTTTTCCAGCAAAGGCACCTAAGTTAAAGAATCAGAGTTTACTGGGAACGAAGCACATAAGTGAGTGCTTTGCCCCATTCCAAAGGGCCCAGCCCACGGGGAGGACAGTGGAGGCTTTCGGGAGAGTCTTCCAAAGCTGTCTTAAGCCGCCGCTTCCCAAGGACAAGTGCATTCTCGGCAGTGTGCGGCTCTAGACGTGCACACACTAGAAGAGGCAAGACTCGAGTTAAACAATTTGTTACGGTTGGAGAAAAAGCATGTGGACTGAGAGCAAAGATCGTAAATGTGCACAGAGCAGGGACTGCTGAGGCAGATTAAAGATAAGCAACGCAAATAACTCTGCACAGCACAATGTGTTTCTAATAGTGCTCTCATTGTTTGCAGATTGTTTATAAAATAAGCCAGTTCCATACCACAGATGGCTCTTTATTGGCAAGCTCATGGCCCACTGTGTGTTCTCAAAGTGACCTGAAGGTTACCTTTTAGGTTGGAAATTTTTTAAACAAAAAGCCTGAACAACATGTGATAGAAAATACAGTTGAATCACAGACGTAGCCGTGTATTGCTGGATCACAGCCTCAGGAGGAACAGGAGCACTCAATCACTGCTGGCCGGCAGTTCTTTGGTTTGATCATCAAATATCGGGTTAGAATACTTCGCACACCTTCTTAGCTCCCGAGAAGCCACAGGCCAGGGGAATTTATTCATGACAACATCAGTTGGACTTGTCACGTGACAGCAGCACTCACCGGCGGGGGCGGGGGACATAACCACGCGGTCGCTAGTGCACCTGCAGCAGCAGGGCTCCTGGGCGCCACTTAGAGAACACACAGGCGTATGCGCCATACGAAGTGCGACATCTGCAGCACGATGTTTGTGTCTTGCACACCTCTCCGTGCGAGATTCTCAGTACCTTGTGTGTTCGTTCAGACGCCGAATCAGTTACTGCGCATGTACGGAGCACCTCACTGGGTGCCGCGCACACCAAGATGAGTAAGACGGGAGTCCTGCCCTCAAGCTGCGCACAGCAGTCAGTGGTGCCGAGGAGGCCGCCGTGTGGTGCTGCAGCTAGGCAAGGGTGGAAGAGGAAGTGCGTGGTCGGGAAGATCTCGGGGAAGTGACAGAGAACTAGCCAGGCGATGGAAAGCAAGGCTCGCTGTGCCAGCCTGAGAGGGACCTGCCGAGCACCACCTGTTGAGCCGAACAGACGGGATGAGGATGTGGGTCGTGTTGGCCGAGGGAGGAAACAGTGACCCAGTGCTGCAGAGAGTCAGCGGCTCCTGTTGAATTTGGGAACTGAGGGAAAGGTGAGTGGCGAGAGAAGCCAGCAGACAGAAAGCAAGGAACAAAAGATGGCGCGGCGCACCTCCTCCTGTTCTCCGTCTGCAGCCTCTGTGCCCACAGGCTGGCACTTCTCGATGGTTCCTGCGCACTTCGAGTACCGTCTGAGAAGGCCTCCAGACCCACCGAGGTGCCTGCGAGGGCTGTGCAAGCCGTCTGCCGTGGGGCTAATTATTCAGTCATTCACTTTCACAGTGGTCCGTGCCTAGGCCTTCAATTATCTGCACGAACCCTGTTTTTCTTATAGGCCTTGTATTTTGTGTGACTTTTCAGAACGTGTATTTAAGCACAGATAAATCATTCTATTGTAAACTTATATGTTCTTTTATTTTCTTCTCTCTTTTTTCCTCGATTAGTCGCAACAAAAGTTTATCTACCTTGTTAATCTTCAAAGAACAAACTTTTGGCTTTGTTGATCCTTTCTTTTTTCATTTGTTCTCAAAAAGAGAACAAATTTTTATTAATTTGTGATCCATTTATTATTTTCCTCAACGTTCATTATGTTTATTTCACTTTTCTTTTTCTAAGGGGGATGTTTAGCTCATTAACTTAATTTTCAGCCTTTCTTCTTCTTTTTTTTTTTTTTTTTTTTGACATAATCTCACTTGGTCATCGCTGGTAGAGTGCAGCACATCCTAACAGCTCACTGCAATCTCAAACTCCTGGGTTGACGCGATCCTCCTGCCTCAGCCTCCCAAGTAGCTGGGACTACCGGCTTCTGCCACCACACCCAGCTAATTCTTCTATTTTTAGTGGAGATGGAGTCTCACTCTTGCTCAGGCTGGTCTCAAACTCCTGAGCTCAAGCAATCCTGCAGCCTCAGCCTCCCAGAGTGCTGGGATTACAGGCGTGAGCCACCACACCTGGCCCTTTCTTCTTTTCTAAAGTATGCATTTAAGACTATAAACTTTCCTATACGCACAGCTTTAATTGCATCTTAGAAGTTTTGATACACAGTATTTTCTTCATCATTATCATTCACTTCAGAATATATTCTAATACTGTCTAATGGTTTATTTAGAAATGAGCCTTTGTTGCATTATGGTCAGAATACATATTCTATATTATTTTGGTCCTTTGAAATTTATCGAGACCTGCTTTATAGCCCTGTACTTATATGGTCAATGTTGTAAAAATGTTATATATGCTTGGAAAGAGTATTTTTTAGTTGTTAGGTACAATGCCAATTTATTTATCTTTTCTCTACTTACTCTACCAATTACTGAAAGATGTTTTTAAAATCTCTTTCCATAATTGTAGATTTATCTATTTATCTTTGTATTTTGGTTAAATTTTCCTTTATAAATTTTGAGGCCATTTTGTTAGTTACAGACAAATTTAGGATTATTGTATCTTCCCGATAAATTTAATTTTTTTATTATCATGACATGATTCTCTTTATCTATAATTATACCTTTTGCCTTAAAATCTATTTTGCCTGATTTATTCTCACTATACTAGTTTTCTTTTGATTAATGTTTGCATGACATATTTTCCATTTTTTTACTGTATCCTTAAATATTAGGTATATCTCTTATACATAGTATATTATTTGTCATTCTGATATTGTCTTTTAATTGGATCATTAGTTCATATTTTATGTACAATACTAATTCATTTCTATTTCAGTCAATTATCTTATATATGATTTCTGATTGTTTCACTTATTTTGTGTTCCCTTTTCTCTCCTTTCTTGTTTTTTTTATTGATATTTTTTATTATTTCATTGTTTAATAATTTTGTGTTATTATTCCTCTATTAGCTTGGAAACTATGCAGTCTTTGTCATATGTGTGTGTGTGTGTATAATTTTTATTCATATAGTTGGTATTAATGATTCAAGCCCATGTTACCATTTCAGTTGCTCCTTATTCCTTCCTACACCTCTCACTTTCCGTGTGGGATTGAAGATCACTTTTAGCATTTTCTTTAATGCAGGTTTGTTGAAGATTCTTTCAGTTTTCACTTGTGTATGAATGTCTTTATTTTATTTCACTCTTTATTTCTTCCAATATTTTATTATGAGAATTTCTCATTTCATTTTTAAAGTGTAATTTCACTGGGTACAGACTTCTAGGTTAGCAGTTTCTTTCAATACACTGACTTTATACCACGCCACTATCTTTTGGTTTCCATTCTTGCTATTGGGAAGTTGGCTGTCAGTCCAAATCTTGAAGGTAGTGTGCTTTCCTTCACTTCTGCCATGCCTCTTTCTCGAGATTTTTCTCTTTATTATTCTGTAGTTTCACTGTGATATATCTAGCTAAGATTTGTTTATCTTGTTTATTATTTATTACTTAACGTGTTGGGGATTTATTAAGATTCTTGGATCCAGAGAGTGGTTATTTTTCATCTTATTTTGAAAAATTCTGAGTCATTAACTCTTCAAATGTTCCTTCTGTCTGTATCCTTCTGGGACTCTGATTAAATGTATGTTAACTACACTATATCCTCTGTCTCTTACATTCCCTTCTCTTTTTTTCCATCCTTTGTCTATCTGTGCTTCATTCTAGACAGTTTCTATTTGGCCTATCTTTCAATTTACTAATTCTATCTTTAGCTGTCTAATGTGCTATTACATCTATCCAATAATCCAATATAGCTATAATTTCTATTCTATATTTTCAATTCTAGAATTTGATTTTGGTTCTTTTTTCAAATCTGCCATGGCATTTTTTTTATAGTTTCCAATTTGATCCTGAAATTTTCAAACTTGACTTCTCTCTAGTTGAATATAGCTAATGCAATTTCTTTGTTCCACTATTGGTTGTTTCTCTGTTTCTTTCTCATATATGCCTGTTTATCTGTCATCGAGTACTAGAGATTGTATTTGCAAAATTATTTCTAGAAGTAATTTTAGGCCTGTGTTGATGTCATCTTTCTCTAGAGAGCACACAAAGCACGTGGGACATTAATAATCCAGTCACATGCTTCCGGTTTTACAACTTGTAAGTTTTCTGGGCAGCCAAGAAAACTTAAAACTGGTCTGAAATCGATGCAAGAGCTATTTTACTTCTAATTCACCCTTACTGCTTGACATGGTCCTTCAGCATCCAATCCTAAAGCAGAGGGGCAGTTACCTGTACTCCCAGTTCACCCTCATTTTTTGGAATGGCCCTGGAGGGCTCTCAGGAGTGCAGTTCAATCTCACAGCTATCTTTTCCAGACTGGCAAACATTTCCAGGGTAAAGATATCCTGAGTGCCCAAGCTCACTCCTCTAAAATCCTCTCCTCTCCTGGATCTCAACTGGTTTCATATTATGTTATTGGCTCTTGAATGCTTTTAATAAGATATTAAGAAATATTTCATCAAGTTTTTAAAAATTGTCTTCTGTGGAAAGGTTGGTCCAAATACCTAGTCTACCATTACTAAAAATGTATAATTTTGTTCTTCAAGGAGCTAAATATAGAATTACAATATGACTCAGCAATTCCCCTCCTATGTATATAACCAAAAGAATCAAAAGTAGAAATTCAAATACATACTTGCATACCCATGTTCATTGCAGCATTATTCACAATAGCCAAAAGGTGGAAACAACCCATGTGTCCATGAACAGATGAATGGATAAACAAGATGTGGTAGAGCCATAAAACAGACTATTACTCAGCCATAAGAAGTAATGAAGTTCTGACACATTCCTAATATGGAAGAACCCTGAAAACATTATGCTATTGAAATAAACCAGACACAAAAGGACAAGTATTGTATGGGTCCACTTATGTGTAATATTTAGAATAGACAAATTCATAGAGACAGAGATTAGAGGTTCCCAGTGGCTATGGTGGGGTGGTGTAATGGGAGAGTTATTGCTTAATGGTTATAGAGTTTCATTTCAGGTCATGAAAAAGTTTTGAAGATAAATAGTGGCAATGGTTGCACAAAAATGTGAATGTAATTAATGCCATTGCATTATACATCTAAAAATGATTAAAACAGAGAATTTCATTATTAATATATTTTACCATACTTTAAAAAGTAATGTAACATACTAAAAACCATTGAATTATACATTCTAAATAGGTGAATTTTATGGCATGTGAATTATATCTCAATAATGATATTTGAAATAAGGAAACCTACAGTTATGCTTTATGAATGTTTATCTCCCTGCTGCACCATGAATAAATTGAAGCCGGGACTTACATCCTTTCGTCTGTATTTACCCAGTGACTAATATGTCTGTTACATGGCAGTCAGCTGGCTGCATCTTCACTGAAGCCTCACTGATGATTAACAGTCTTGCTAAATGACCCTTTGCCTTAACAGTTTTCTTCCTGACTTTGGTAGATGTGTTTACCTCTTTTTCTTACTCATTAGGGTGACAGACTTCAACAGGTAATATTTAAATGGAAGTGCAATTGTTTTTGCATGCTTTTCGGAGTGATGAAACATTTCCAGTTCGTTATGAAACTGTAGCTTCCTGAATATACCTAGCACATACGAATGCACAAAACTTTTATTTCTCTCTCCTTTCTTCTTATGTCCATATCACCACTTTTTATTTAGTCTTTATGTCTTCAGAGATAGGTGTAATATTGTCACATAAAGAAAATTGGAATATAGGTCGCTTTTCTCTTGCTATGCAAAATAACTGTCAATTTATCTTTTTTCTCTAAAGTTTTTAGAAACATGAACATTTTATTTGTTTACTCCCTTGACTGCAATGATAGAATGCAGACTTGAACTAGCTTAAGTAAAAGGATACTGCTAGAATGTTTCACAGCACCTGAGGACTGCCGACAGTGGTTAGGATGCTTTGGGTGCAAATAACATAAATCTAAAATAAATAAAACTGGGTTAAGCCAAAAGGAAAAACTGTCATGTTACATGGTTATAAGCAACCAAGTGAAAATCAGCCCAAGAGACTTATTTCATCTTCACCTAAGAAACTGGCCATTGCAAGTCTCACTACTGAGAGGCTACAGGTTGGGACATTCAGAGCTGTATCTCTTGCTCTGCTGAAGAGGAGGATCCTGGGCCCTAATCTCTTTAAATAAGGCATGTTTTCTAGAAATTGAAATTCCCTCCCTTAGTTGATATGTTTCCAAGTAGATCAAAAGGGTTTGCACTAGGATTTGGAAAATTTAAGCTTTGGAAATGGAATCAGTTCTTTGAGAAGCTGACATGGAGACAGGATTAGATATGCAAGAGATTTATTGGGGGAGATTCATGTGAAGGATAAACAGGAGGGAGGAAAAGTCGGCAGAGGGAGCCTCACCCTGTTGCAGGTCTGCTCATCTGTGAAAGGAGACGAGTGGGGAATGAATTCAGGTACGAAGAGTCTTACACTCCGCACAGCTCTGAGAAAGTCTGGGCAGGCCAATGGGAGCCTCAACTCAAAACTGCCCATTAGAGGAGTCCCACTTCTCACAGCAATTATCCAGTATTCACATGGAAGTGTAAGGGACTCTGAATAGCCAAAACAATCTTGGAAAAGAACAAAGTTGGAGGACTCACGTTTCCCAATTTCAAAATGTACTACAAAGCTACTGTAATCAAGACAGTGTAGCACTGATGTAAAACTAGACATATACACCAATGGAACAGAATTGGGAGTCCAGAAATAAAGCTTTACATTTATGGTCAATTGATTTTTGACAAGAGTGCGAAGACAAGTCAAAGGGGGAAGAATAGTCTTCAATAAAGGGTTCTGGAACAACTGGATATATACCCACAAAAGAATGAAATGCCATCTCTACCTCATAACATTTACAAAAATTAACTCAAAATAGAGTATAGACCTGAATGGCAGAGCAAAACTGTAAAACTTTTAGAAGAAAACTTAGGTGTAAATTTTTTTTTTTTTTTTTTTTTTTTTGAGACAGAGTCTCACTCTTTTGCCCGGGCTAGAGTGAGTGCCGTGGCGTCAGCCTAGCTCACAGCAACCTCAAACTCCTGGGCTCAAGCGATCCTCCTGCCTCAGCCTCCCGAGTA